>JAQIUQ010002800.1:0-55000 GCA_030378365.1 Hybognathus amarus
CTCGAGTTCAGTTACGTATTGCTTATCAGAATCCAGAGTTTCAAGAAAATCAAAATTTTGACCCGAAAAAAAAAAACGTAAGGGGTCCACTGTCGTTTTTTTTTCGGGTCGAAATTTTGATTTTCTTGAAACTCTGGATTCTGATAGAGGGCCATGGGACTTAGATCTGAGTGCAAAAATGGAGGCTCTAGACCCTTCCAGAGCTGAGATATTGAGTCTCACGTAGCATTTATGCCATTGTAAATATCTCAATATCTCAGCTCTGTATGCCATTATAAATATCTAAATATCTCAGCTCTGGAAGGGTCTAGAGCCTCCATTTTTGCACTCAGATCTAAGTCCCATGGCCCTCTATCAGAATCCAGAGTTTCAAGAAAATCAAAATTTTGACCCAAAAAAAAAACGTAAGGGGTACCACTGTGCGTTTTTTTTCAGGTCAAAATTTTGATTTTCTTGAAACTCTGGATTCTGATAGAGGGCCATGGGACTTAGATCTGAGTGCAAAAATGGAGGCTCTAGACCCTTCCAGAGCTGAGATATTGAGATCTCACGTAGCATTTATGCCATTGTAAATATCTCAATATCTCAGCTCTGTATGCCATTATAAATATCTCAATATCTCAGCTCTGGAAGGGTCTAGAGCCTCCATTTTTGCACTCAGATCTAAGTCCCATGGCCCTCTATCAGAATCCAGAGTTTCAAGAAAATCAAAATTTTAACCCGAAAAAAAAACGTACAGTGGTACCACTGTCGTTTTTTTTTCGAGGTCAAAATTTTGATTTTCTTGAAACTCTGGATTCTGATAGAGGGCCATGGGACTTAGATCTGAGTGCAAAAATGGAGGCTCTAGACCCTTCCAGAGCTGAGATATTGAGATCTCACGTAGCATTTATGCCATTGTAAATATCTCAATATCTCAGCTCTGTATGCCATTATAAATATCTAAATATCTCAGCTCTGGAAGGGTCTCGAGCCTCCATTTTTGCACTCAGATCTAAGTCCCATGGCCCTCTATCAGAATCCAGAGTTTCAAGAAAATCAAAATTTTGACCCGAAAAAAAAACGTAAGGGGTACCACTGTCGTTTTTTTTTCGAGGGTCAAAATTTTGATTTTCTTGAAACTCTGGATTCTGATAGAGGGCCATGGGACTTAGATCTGAGTGCAAAAATGGAGGCTCTAGACCCTTCCCAGAGCTGAGATATTGAGATCTCACGTAGCATTTATGCCATTGTAAATATCTCAATATCTCAGCTCTGTATGCCATTATAAATATCTAAATATCTCAGCTCTGGAAGGGTCTAGAGCCTCCATTTTTGCACTCAGATCTAAGTCCCATGGCCCTCTATCGGAATCCAGAGTTTCAAGAAAATCAAAAATTTTGACCCGAAAAAAAAAAACGTAAGGGGTACCACTGTCGTTTTTTTTTCGAGGTGAAATTTTGATTTTCTTGAAACTCTGGATTCTGATAGAGGGCCATGGGACTTAGATCTGAGTGCAAAAATGGAGGCTCTAGACCCTTCCAGAGCTGAGATATTGAGATTTCACGTAGCATTTATGCCATTGTAAATATCTCAATATCTCAGCTCTGTATGCCATTATAAATATCTCAATATCTCAGCTCTGGAAGGGTCTAGAGCCTCCATTTTTGCACTCAGATCTAAGTCCCATGGCCCTCTATTAGGAATCCAGAGTTTCAAGAAAATCAAAATTTTGACCCGAAAAAAAAAACGTAAGGGGTACCACTGTCGTTTTTTTTTTCGGGTCGAAATTTTGATTTTCTTGAAACTCTGGATTCTGATAGAGGGCCATGTGACTTAGATCTGAGTGCAAAAATGGAGGCTCTAGACCCTTCCAGAGCTGAGATATGAGATTTCACGTAGCATTTATGCCATTGTAAATATCTCAATATCTCAGCTCTGTATGCCATTATAAATATCTAAATATCTCAGCTCTGGAAGGGTCTAGAGCCTCCATTTTTGCACTCAGATCTAAGTCCCATGGCCCTCTATCAGAATCCAGAGTTTCAAGAAAATCAAAATTTTGACCCAAAAAAAAAACGTAAGGGGTACCCCTGTCGCTTTTTTTTTCGGATTAGAAATTTTGATTTTCTTGAAACTCTGGATTCTGATAGAGGGCCATGGGACTTAGATCTGAGTGCAAAAATGGAGGCTCTAGACCCTTCCAGAGCTGAGATATTGAGATTTCACGTAGCATTTATGCCATTGTAAATATCTCAATATCTCAGCTCTGTATGCCATTATAAATATCTAAATATCTCAGCTCTGGAAGGGTCTAGAGCCTCCATTTTTGCACTCAGATCTAAGTCCCATGGCCCTCTATCAGAATCCAGAGTTTCAAGAAAATCAAAATTTTGACCCGAAAAAAAAACGTAAGGGGTACCACTGTCGTTTTTTTTTCGGTCAAAATTTTGATTTTCTTGAAACTCTGGATTCTGATAGAGGGCCATGGGACTTAGATCTGAGTGCAAAAATGGAGGCTCTAGACCCTTCCAGAGCTGAGATATTGAGATCTCACGTAGCATTTATGCCATTGTAAATATCTCAATATCTCAGCTCTGTATGCCATTATAAATATCTAAATATCTCAGCTCTGGAAGGGTCTAGAGCCTCCATTTTTGCACTCAGATCTAAGTCCCATGGCCCTCTATCAGAATCCAGAGTTTCAAGAAAATCAAAATTTTGACCCGAAAAAAAAAACGTAAGGGGTACCACTTCGTCATTTTTTTCGAGGTGGAGATTTTGATTTTCTTGAAACTCTGGATTCTGAATAGAGGGCCATGTGACTTAGATCTGAGTGCAAAAATGGAGGCTCTAGAGCCCTTCCAGAGCTGAGATATTGAGATTCTCACGTAGCATTTATGCCATTGTAAATATCTCAATATCTCAGCTCTGTATGCCATTATAAATATCTAAATATCTCAGCTCTGGAAGGGTCTAGAGCCTCCATTTTTGCACTCAGATCTAAGTCCCATGGCCCTCTATCAGAATCCAGAGTTTCAAGAAAATCAAAATTTTGACCCGAAAAAAAACGTAAGGGGTACCACTGTCTTTTTTTTCGGGTCAAATTTTGATTTTCTTGAAACTCTGGATTCTGATAGAGGGCCATGGGACTTAGATCTGAGTGCAAAAATGGAGGCTCTAGACCCTTCCAGAGCTGAGATATTGAGATTTCACGTAGCATTTATGCCATTGTAAATATCTCAATATCTCAGCTCTGTATGCCATTATAAATATCTCAATATCTCAGCTCTGGAAGGGTCTAGAGCCTCCATTTTTGCACTCAGATCTAAGTCACATGGCCCTCTATTAGGAATCCAGAGTTTCAAGAAAATCAAAATTTTGACCCAAAAAAAAACGTAAGGGGTACCACTGTCGTTTTTTTTTCGGGTCAAGATTTTGATTTTCTTGAAACTCTGGATTCTGATAGAGGGCCATGGGACTTAGATCTGAGTGCAAAAATGGAGGCTCTAGACCCTTCCAGAGCTGAGATATTGAGATTTCACGTAGCATTTATGCCATTGTAAATATCTCAATATCTCAGCTCTGTATGCCATTATAAATATCTCAAATATCTCAGCTCTGGAAGGGTCTAGAGCCTCCATTTTTGCACTCAGATCTAAGTCCCATGGCCCTCTATCAGAATCCAGAGTTTCAAGAAAATCAAAATTTTGACCCAAAAAAAAACGTACAGGGGTACCACTGTACGTTTTTTTTTCGGGGTCAGAATTTTGATTTTCTTGAAACTCTGGATTCTGATAGAGGGCCATGGGACTTAGATCTGAGTGCAAAAATGGAGGCTCTAGACCCTTCCAGAGCTGAGATATTGAGATTTCACGTAGCATTTATGCCATTGTAAATATCTCAATATCTCAGCTCTGTATGCCATTATAAATATCTAAATATCTCAGCTCTGGAAGGGTCTAGAGCCTCCATTTTGCACTCAGATCTAAGTCCCATGGCCCTCTATCAGAATCCAGAGTTTCAAGAAAATCAAAATTTTGACCCGAAAAAAAAACGTAAGGGTACCACTTGTTTTTTTTTCGGGTCAAAAGTTTGATTTTCTTGAAACTCTGGATTCTGATAGAGGGCCATGTGACTTAGATCTGAGTGCAAAAATGGAGGCTCTAGACCCTTCCAGAGCTGAGATATTGAGATTTCACGTAGCATTTATGCCATTGTAAATATCTCAATATCTCAGCTCTGTATGCCATTATAAATATCTAAATATCTCAGCTCTGGAAGGGTCTAGAGCCTCCATTTTTGCACTCAGATCTAAGTCCCATGGCCCTCTATCAGAATCCAGAGTTTCAAGAAAATCAAAATTTTAACCCAAAAAAAAAACGTAAGGGGTACCACTGTCGTTTTTTTTTGGGTCAGAATTTTGATTTTCTTGAAACTCTGGATTCTGATAGAGGGCCATGTGACTTAGATCTGAGTGCAAAAATGGAGGCTCTAGACCCTTCCAGAGCTGAGATATTGAGATTTCACGTAGCATTTATGCCATTGTCAATGTCTCAATATCTCAGCTCTGTATGCCATTATAAATATCTAAATATCTCAGCTCTGGAAGGGTCTAGAGCCTCCATTTTTGCACTCAGATCTAAGTCCCATGGCCCTCTATCAGAATCCAGAGTTTTCAAGAAAATCAAAATTTTGACCCGAAAAAAAAAACGTACAGGGGTCCACTTGCCGTTTTTTTTTCAGGTGCAAATTTTGATTTTGAAACTCTGGATTCATAAATAGAGGGCCATGTGACTTAGATCTGAGTGCAAAATGGAGGCTCTGACCCTTCCAGAGCTGAGTATTGAGATTTCACGTAGCATTTATGCCATTGTAAATATCTCAATATCTCAGCTCTGTATGCCATTATAAATATCTAAATATCTCAGCTCTGGAAGGGTCTAGAGCCTCCATTTTGCACTGCGGTGTAAGCTCCCAGTGGCCCTCCTATCAGAATCCAGAGTTTTAAGAAAATCTTAAATTTTGACCCAAAGAAAACAGGTAAGGGGTACCACTGATTTTCTTGACCTCAAAAATAAGGCATGAGACTTAATCTAAGTGGAGGCTGGCCCTCTGTCAGAATCCAGAGTTTCAAGAAAATCAAAATTTTGACCCGAAAAAAAAACGACAAGGGGTACCGCTGCTCGACTTTTTTCGGGGTCAAAGTTTTGATTTTCTTGAAACTCTGGATTCTGATAGAGGGCCATGGGAGCTTAGATCTGAGTGCAAAAATGGAGGCTCTAGACCCTTCCAGAGCTGAGGTGTGTAGAATCTCACGTAGCATTTATGCCATTGTAAATATCTCAATATCTCAGCTCTGTATGCCATTATAAATATCTAAATATCTCAGCTCTGGAAGGGTCTAGAGCCTCCATTTTTGCACTCAGATCTAAGTCCCATGGCCCTCTATAGGAATCCAGAGTTTCAAGAAAATCAAAATTTTGAGCCCGAAAAAAAACGTAAGGGGTACCACTGTCGTTTTTTTTTTGAGGAGTCAAAATTTTGATTTTCTTGAAACTCTGGATTCTGATAGAGGGCCATGTGACTTAGATCTGAGTGCAAAAATGGAGGCTCTAGACCCTTCCAGAGCTGAGATATTGAGATTTCACGTAGCATTTATGCCATTGTAAATATCTCAATATCTAGCTCTGTATGCCATTATAAATACTCTAAATATCTCAGCTCTGGAAGGGTCTAGAGCCTCCATTTGCACTCAGATCTAAGTGCCATTGTAAATATCTCAATATCTCAGCTATCTATGCCATTATAAATATCTAAATATCTCAGCTCTGGAAGGGTCTAGAGCCTCCATTTTTGCACTCAGATCTAAGTCCCATGGCCCTCTATCAGAATCCAGAGTTTCAAGAAAATCAAAATTTTGACCCGAAAAAAAAACGTAAGGGGTACCACTGTCGTTTTTTTTCGGGTCAAAATTTTGATTTTCTTGAAACTCTGATTCTGATAGAGGGCCATGGGACTTAGATCTGAGTGCAAAAATGGAGGCTCTAGACCCTTCCAGAGCTGAGATATTGAGATTTCACGTAGCATTTATGCCATTGTAAATATCTCAGATATCTCAGCTCTGTATGCCATTATAAATATCTAAATATCTCAGCTCTGGAAGGGTCTCGAGCCTCCATTTTGCACTCAGATCTAAGTCCCATGGCCCTCTATCAGAATCCAGAGTTTCAAGAAAATCAAAATTTTGACCCGAAAAAAAAAACGACAGTGGTACCCCTGATGTTTTTTTTTCGAGGTCAAAATTTTGATTTTCTTGAAACTCTGGATTCTGATAAGAGGCCATGTGACTTAGATCTGAGTGCAAAAATGGAGGCTCTAGACCCTTCCAGAGCTGAGATATTGAGATTTCACGTAGCATTTATGCCATTGTAAATATCTCAATATCTCAGCTCTGTATGCCATTATAAATATCTAAATATCTCAGCTCTGGAAGGGTCTAGAGCCTCCATTTTTGCACTCAGATCTAAGTCCCATGGCCCTCTATCAGAATCCAGAGTTTCAAGAAAATCAAAATTTTGACCCGAAAAAAAAACGTACAGGGGTACCACTGTCGTTTTTTTTTTAGGGTCGAAATTTTGATTTTCTTGAAACTCTGGATTCTGAATAGAGGGCCATGTGACTTAGATCTGAGTGCAAAAATGGAGGCTCTAGACCCTTCCAGAGCTGAGATATTGAGATTTCACGTAGCATTTATGCCATTGTAAATATCTCAATATCTCAGCTCTGTATGCCATTATAAATATCTAAATATCTCAGCTCTGGAAGGGTCTAGAGCCTCCATTTTTGCACTCAGATCTAAGTCCCATGGCCCTCTATCAGAATCCAGAGTTTCAGAGAAAATCAAAATTTTGACCCGAAAAAAAAACGTAAGTGGTACCACTGTCGTTTTTTTTTTCGGGGTCGAAATTTTGATTTTCTTGAAACTCTGGATTACTGATAGAGGGCCATGTGACTTAGATCTGAGTGCAAAAATGGAGGCTCTAGACCCTTCCAGAGCTGAGATATTAAAATTTCACGTAGCATTTATGCCATTGTAAATATCTCAATATCTCAGCTCTGTATGCCATTATAAATATCTAAATATCTCAGCTCTGGAAGGGTCTAGAGCCTCCATTTTGCACTCAGATCTAAGTCCCATGGCCCTACTATCAGAATCCAGAGTTTCAAGAATATCAAAATTTTGACCCGAAAAAAGCGTAAGGGGTACCACTGTCGTTTTAAGGTGAAGTGTGGCATTGTTGAGAATAGCTATCAATTATAGATAGAGGCGCATGGACGTTTCAGATCTGCGTGCGAAGGCTCTGGGCCCTTGCCAAGCTAGACATATTAATTTCGCCGATAACATTATGCCATTGTAGATATCTCGATATTTACAATGGCCTAAATGCCGTCAATGGATCTAAATCTGCTCAGCTGGAAAGGGTGCGAGCCTTCCATTTGCACTCAGATCTAAGTCCCATGGCCCTCTATCGGAATCCAGAGTTTCAAGAAATTAGATATCTCTCAGCTCTGGAAGGGTCTTGAGACCTCCATTTTTTTGCACTCAAGTATCTAAGTCCCATGGCCTCTCTATATGCAGAATCCAGAGTTTCAAGAAAAATGCAAAATTTTGACCCGAAAAAAAACGACAGTGGGGTTACCCCTTACGTTTTTTTTTCAGGGTCAGAAATTTTGATTTTCTTGAAACTCTGGATTCTGATAGAGGCCATGTGACTTAGATCTGAGTGCAAAAATGGAGGCTCTAGACCCTTCCAGAGCTGAGATATTGAGAATTTCACGTAGCATTTATGCCATTGTAAATATCTCAATATCTCAGCTCTGTATGCCATTATAAATATTCTAAATATCTCAGCTCTGGAAGGGTCTAGAGCCTCCATTTTTGCACTCAGATCTAAGTCCCATGGCCCTCTATCAGAATCCAGAGTTTCAAGAAAATCAAAATTTTGACCCGAAAAAAAACGTACAGTGGTACCACTGTACGATTTTTTTTTAGAGGTCAAAATTTTGATTTTCTTGAAACTCTGGATTCTGATAGAGGGCCATGTGACTTAGATCTGAGTGCAAAAATGGAGGCTCTAGACCCTTCCAGAGCTGAGATATTGAGATTTCACGTAGCATTTATGCCATTGTAAATATCTCAATATCTCAGCTCTGTATGCCATTATAAATATCTAAATATCTCAGCTCTGGAAGGGTCTAGAGCCTCCATTTTTGCACTCAGATCTAAGTCCCATGGCCCTCTATCAGAATCCAGAGTTTCAAGAAAATCAAAATTTTGACCCAAAAAAAACGTAAGGGGTACCACTGTCGGTTTTTTTTCGGGGTCGAAATTTTGATTTTCTTGAAACTCTGGATTCTGATAGAGGGCCATGGGACTTAGATCTGAGTGCAAAAATGGAGGCTCTAGACCCTTCCAGAGCTGAGATATTGAGATTTCACGTAGCATTTATGCCATTGTAAATATCTTCAATATCTCAGCTCTGTATGCCATTATAAATATCTAAATATCTAAGCTCTGGAAGGGTCTAGAGCCTCCATTTTTGCACTCAGATCTAAGTCCCATGGCCCTCTATCAGGAATCCAGAGTTTCAGAGAAAAATCAAAATTTTGACCCGAAAAAAAAACGTAAGGGGTACCACTGTCCGTTTTTTTTCGAGGTGGGAGAGTTTCGATTTCTTCTTGAAACTCTGGATTCTGATAGAGGGCCATGTGACGTAGATCTGAGTGCAAAAATGGAGGCTCTAGACCCTTCCAGAGCTGAGATATTGGAGATCTCACGTAGCATTTATGCCATTGTAAATATCTCAATATCTCAGCTCTATATGCCATTATAAATATCTAAATATCTCAGCTCTGGAAGGGTCTCGAGCCTCCATTTTGCACTCAGATCTAAGTCCCATGGCCCTCTATCAGGAATCCAGAGTTTCAAGAAAATCAAAATTTTGACCCAAAAAAAAAACGTAAGGGGTACCACTGTCGTTTTTTTTTTCGGGTCAAAATTTTGATTTCTTGAAACTCTGGATTCTGATAGAGGGCCATGTGACTTAGATCTGAGTGCAAAAATGGAGGCTCTAGACCCTTCCAGAGCTGAGATATTGAGATCTCACGTAGCATTTATGCCATTGTAAATATCTCAATATCTCAGCTCTGTATGCCATTATAAATATCTAAATATCTCAGCTCTGGAAGGGTCTAGAGCCTCCATTTTTGCACTCAGATCTAAGTCCCATGGCCCTCTATTAGGAATCCAGAGTTTCAAGAAAATCAAAATTTTGACCCAGAAAAAAAACGTAAGGGGTACCACTGTCGTTTTTTTTCGAGGGTCAAAATTTTGATTTTCTTGAAACTCTGGATTCTGATAGAGGGCCATGTGACTTAGATCTGAGTGCAAAAATGGAGGCTCTAGACCCTTCCAGAGCTGAGATATTGAGATTTCACGTAGCATTTATGCCATTGTAAATATCTCAATATCTCAGCTCTGTATGCCATTATAAATATCTAAATATCTCAGCTCTGGAAGGGTCTAGAGCCTCCATTTTTGCACTCAGATCTAAGTCCCATGGCCCTCTATCAGGAATCCAGAGTTTCAAGAAAATCAAAATTTTGAGCCCGAAAAAAAAACGTAAGGGGTACCACTGTCGTTTTTTTTTCGGGTCAAAATTTTGATTTTCTTGAAACTCTGGATTCTGATAGAGGGCCATGTGACTTAGATCTGAGTGCAAAAATGGAGGCTCTAGACCCTTCCAGAGCTGAGATATTGAGATTTCACGTAGCATTTATGCCATTGTAAATATCTCAATATCTCAGCTCTGTATGCCATTATAAATATCTAAATATCTCAGCTCTGGAAGGGTCTAGAGCCTCCATTTTTGCACTCAGATCTAAGTCCCATGGCCCTCTATCAGAATCCAGAGTTTTCAAGAAAATCAAAATTTTGACCCAAAAAAAAAACGTAAGGGGTACCACTGTACGTTTTTTTCGGGTCAGAATTTTGATTTTCTTGAAACTCTGGATTCTGATAGAGGGCCATGGGACTTAGATCTGAGTGCAAAAATGGAGGCTCTAGACCCTTCCAGAGCTGAGATATTGAGATCTCACGTAGCATTTATGCCATTGTAAATATCTCAATATCTCAGCTCTGTATGCCATTATAAATATCTAAATATCTCAGCTCTGGAAGGGTCTAGAGCCTCCATTTTGCACTCAGATCTAAGTCCCATGGCCCTCTATCAGAATCCAGAGTTTCAAGAAAATCAAAATTTTAGACCACAAGAAAAAAAACGTACAGGGGTACCGCTGACGTTTTTTTTTTCAGGTCAAAGTTTTGATTTCTTGAAACTCTGGATTCTGATAGAGGGCCATGTGGACTTAGATCTGAGTGCAAAAATATGGAGGCTCTAGACCCTTCCCAGAGCTGAGATATTGAGATCTCACGTAGCATTTATGCCATTGTAAATATCTCTCAATATCTCAGCTCTGTATGCCATTATAAATATGTCTAAATATCTCAGCTCTGGAAGGGTCTGAGCCTCCATTTTTGACGTAGCATTTATGCCATTGTAAAATATATTTCTCAATATCTCAGCTCTGCTATGCCATTATAAATGTCTTCAATATCTCAGCTCTGGGAAGGTGTCTAGAGCCTTCGCATTTTTGCACTCAGATCTAAGTCCCATGGCCCTCTATCAGGAATCCAGAGTTTCAAGAAAATCAAAATTTTGACCCAAAAAAAAAAACGTAAGGGGTACCACTGTAGTTTTTTTTTTCGAGGTCAAAATTTTGATTTTCTTGAAACTCTCAATTCTGATAGAGGGCCATGGACTTAGATCTGAGTGCAAAAATGGAGGCTCTGACCCTTCCAGAGCTGAGATATTGAGATTTCACGTAGCATTTATGCCATTGTAAATATCTCAATATCTCAGCTCTGTATGCCATTATAAATATCTAAATATCTCAGCTCTGGAAGGGTCTGGAGCCTCCATTTTTGCACTCAGATCTAAGTCCCATGGCCCTCTATCAGAATCCAGAGTTTCAAGAAATCAAAATTTTAACCCGAAAAAAAAACGTAAGGGGTACACTACCCGAAAAAAAAGACGGTAAGGGGTGCACTGACGTTTTTTCGGGGTGCAGAGTTTGATTTCTTGAAAGTCTGGATTCTGATAGAGGGCCATGTGACTTAGATCTGAGTGCAAAAATGGAGGCTCTAGACCCTTCCAGAGCTGAGATATTGAGATTTCACGTAGCATTTATGCCATTGTAAATATCTCAATATCTCAGCTCTGTATGCCATTATAAATATTCTAAATATCTCAGCTCTGGAAGGGTCTAGAGCCTCCATTTTTGCACTCAGATCTAGTCCCATGGCCCTCTATCAGAATCCAGAGTTTCAAGAAAATCAAAATTTTGACCCGAAAAAAAACGTACAGGGGTACCACTATACGTTTTTTTTTTTAGGGGTGAGAAATTTTGATTTTCTTGAAACTCTGGATTCTGATAGAGGGCCATGTGACTTAGATCTGAGTGCAAAAATGGAGGCTCTAGACCCTTCCAGAGCTGAGATATTGAGATTTCACGTAGCATTTATGCCATTGTAAATATCTCAATATCTCAGCTCTGTATGCCATTATAAATATCTAAATATCTCAGCTCTGGAAGGGTCTAGAGCCTCCATTTTTGCACTCAGATCTAAGTCCCATGGCCCTCTATCAGAATCCAGAGTTTCAAGAAAATCAAAATTTTGACCCGAAAAAAAAACGATAAGGGGTACCACTGTACGTTTTTTTTTCGGGTCAAAATTTTGATTTTCTTGAAACTCTGGATTCTGATAGAGGGCCATGTGACTTAGATCTGAGTGCAAAAATGGAGGCTCTAGACCCTTCCAGAGCTGAGATATTGAGATTTCACGTAGCATTTATGCCATTGTAAATATCTCAATATCTCAGCTCTGTATGCCATTATAAATATCTAAATATCTCAGCTCTGGAAGGGTCTAGAGCCTCCATTTTTGCACTCAGATCTAAGTCCCATGGCCCTCTATCAGAATCCAGAGTTTCAAGAAAATCAAAATTTTGACCCGAAAAAAAAAACGTAAGGGGTACCACTGTCGTTTTTTTTTGAGGTCAAAATTTTGATTTTCTTGAAACTCTGGATTACTGATAGAGGGCCATGTGACTTAGATCTGAGTGCAAAAATGGAGGCTCTAGACCCTTCCAGAGCTGAGATATTGAGATTTCACGTAGCATTTATGCCATTGTAAATATCTCAATATCTCAGCTCTGTATGCCATTATAAATATCTAAATATCTCAGCTCTGGAAGGGTCTAGAGCCTCCATTTTTGCACTCAGATCTAAGTCCCATGGCCCTCTATCAGAATCCAGAGTTTCAAGAAAATCAAAATTTTGACCCGAAAAAAAACGTAAGGGGTACCACTGTCGTTTTTTTTTTCGGGTCAGAATTTTGATTTTCTTGAAACTCTGGATTCTGATAGAGGGCCATGTGACTTAGATCTGAGTGCAAAAATGGAGGCTCTAGACCCTTCCAGAGCTGAGATATTGAGATTTCACGTAGCATTTATGCCATTGTAAATATCTCAATATCTCAGCTCTGTATGCCATTATAAATATCTAAATATCTCAGCTCTGGAAGGGTCTAGAGCCTCCATTTTTGCACTCAGATCTAAGTCCCATGGCCCTCTATCAGAATCCAGAGTTTCAAGAAAATCAAAATTTTGACCCAAAAAAAACGTAAGGGGTACCACTGTCGTTTTTTTTTCGGGTCAAAATTTTGATTTTCTTGAAACTCTGGATTCTGATAGAGGGCCATGTGACTTAATCTGAGTGCAAAAATGGAGGCTCTAGACCCTTCCAGAGCTGAGATATTGAGATTTCACGTAGCATTTATGCCATTGTAAATATCTCAATATCTCAGCTCTGTATGCCATTATAAATATCTAAATATCTCAGCTCTGGAAGGGTCTAGAGCCTCCATTTTTGCACTCAGATCTAAGTCCCATGGCCCTCTATCAGAATCCAGAGTTTCAGGAAAATCAAAATTTTGACCCGAAAAAAACGAAGTGGTACCCCTTACGTTTTTTTTTCGGGGTCAAAATTTTGATTTTCTTGAAACTCTGGATTCTGATAGAGGGCCATGTGACTTAGATCTGAGTGCAAAAATGGAGGCTCTAAGCCCTTCCAGAGCTGAGATATTGAGATTTCACGTAGCATTTATGCCATTGTAAATATCTCAATATCTTCAGCTCTGTATGCCATTATAAAATATCTAAATATCTCAGCTCTGGAAGGGTCTAGAGCCTCCATTTTGCACTCGGGTATAAGTCCCATGGCCCTCTATCAGGAATCCAGAGTTTCAAGAAAATCAAAATTTTGACCCGAAAAAAAACGATAAGGGGTACCACTGTCGTTATTTTTTTCGGGTCAAAATTTTGATTTTCTTGAAACTCTGGATTCTGATAGAGGGCCATGTGACTTAGATCTGAGTGCAAAAATGGAGGCTCTCAGACCCTTCCAGAGCTGAGATATTGAGATTTCACGTAGCATTTATGCCATTGTAAATATCTCAATATCTCAGCTCTGTATGCCATTATAAATATCTAAATATCTCTAGCTCTGGAAGGGTCTAGAGCCTCCATTTTTGCACTCAGATCTAAGTCCCATGGCCCTCTATCAGAATCCAGAGTTTCAAGAAAATCAAAATTTTGACCCGAAAAAAAACGTAAGGGGTACCACTGTCGTTGTTTTTTTGGGGTCAAAATTTTGATTTTCTTGAAACTCTGAGATTGATAGAGGCCTACTTAGATCTGAGTGCAAAAATGGAGGCTCTCGACCCTTCCAGAGCTGAGATCTGAGATTTCAGCGTAGCATTTATGCCATTGTAAATATCTCAATATCTCAGCTCTGTATGCCATTATAAATATCTCAATATCTCAGCTCTGGAAGGGTCTCAGAGCCTCCATTTTTGCACTCAGGATGTAAGTCCCATGGCCCTCTATCCGGAATCCAGAGTTTCAAGAAAAAAATCAAAATTTTGACCCAAAAAAAAGCCGTAAGGGGTACCACTGCCGTTTTTTTTTTTTCGAGGTGGGAAGAGTTTTGATTTTCTTGAAACTCTGGGGGATTCTGATAGAGGCCATGGGACTTGAGTGTGAGTGCAGTGGAAGCTGCTTCCTGCAACTGATGTTGAGATCTCACGTAGCATTTATGCCATTGTAAATATCTCAATATCTGCAGGCTGTATGCCATTATAAATATCTACAATATCTCAGCTCTGGAAGGGTCTCAGAGCCTCCATTTTGCACTCAGGTGTAAGTCGCATGGCCCTCTATCAGAATCCAGAGTTTCAAGAAAATCAAAATTTTGACCCGAAAAAAAAACGACAGTGGTACCCCTTACGTTTTTTTTTTGGGTCAAAATTTTGATTTTCTTGAAACTTCTGATTCTGATAGAGGGCCATGCGGACTTAGATCTGAGTGATAAAAGCTCTAACCCTTCCAGAGCTGATATCTAGATACCTATCGGCAGACGAGCTGAGTATTGAGATATTTGCAATGGCAAATGCTACGTGATCTCAATATCTCAGCTCTGGAAGGGTCTAGAGCCTCCATTTTTGCACTCAGATCTAGTCACATGGCCCTCTATCAGAATCCAGAGTTTCAAGAAAATCAAAATTTTGACCCGAAAAAAAAACGACAGTGGTACCCCTTGATTTTTTTTTTCGGGTCAAAATTTTTGATTTTCTTGAAACTCTGGATTCTGATAGAGGGCCATGGGACTTAGATCTGAGTGCAAAAATGGAGGCTCTAGACCCTTCCAGAGCTGAGATATTTAGATATTTATAATGGCATACAGAGCTGAGATATTGAGATATTTACAATGGCATAAATGCTACAGTGAAATCTCAATATCTCAGGCTCTGGAAGGGTCTAGAGCCTCCATTTTTGCACTCAGATCTAAGTCCCATGGCCCTCTATCAGAATCCAGAGTTTCAAGAAAATCAAAATTTTGACCCGAAAAAAAAACGACAGTGGTACCCCTTCGTTTTTTTTCGGGTAGAAATTTTGATTTTCTTGAAACTCTGGATTCTGATAGAGGGCCATGTGACTTAGATCTGAGTGCAAAAATGGAGGCTCTAGACCCTTCCAGAGCTGAGATATTGAGATTTCACGTAGCATTTATGCCATTGTAAATATCTCAATATCTCAGCTCTGTATGCCATTATAAATATCTAAATATCTCAGCTCTGGAAGGGTCTAGAGCCTCCATTTTTGCACTCAGATCTAAGTCCCATGGCCCTCTATCAGAATCCAGAGTTTCAAGAAAATCAAAATTTTGACCCGAAAAAAAAAACGTAAGGGGTACCACTGTCGTTTTTTTTTCAGGTTAGAAATTTTGATTTTCTTGAAACTCTGGATTCTGATAGAGGGCCATGTGACTTAGATCTGAGTGCAAAAATGGAGGCTCTAGACCCTTCCAGAGCTGAGATATTGAGAATTTCACGTAGCATTTATGCCATTGTAAATATCTCAATATCTCAGCTCTGTATGCCATTATAAATATCTAAATATCTCAGCTCTGGAAGGGTCTAGAGCCTCCATTTTGCACTCAGATCTAAGTCCCATGGCCCTCTATCAGAATCCAGAGTTTCAAGAAAATCAAAATTTTGACCCAAAAAAAAAACGACAGTGGTACCCCTTACGATTTTTTTTTCGGGTCAAAATTTTGATTTTCTTGAAACTCTGGATTCTGATAGAGGGCCATGGGACTTAAATCTGAGTGCAAAAATGGAGGCTCTAGACCCTTCCAGAGCTGAGATATTGAGATATTCACAGTGGCATACATGCCAGTTGTAAATATTCAGATATCTACAGCTGGCATATATGCTATCATAAATATCTCAATATCTCAGCTCTGGAAGGGTCTAGAGCCTCCATTTTGCACTCAGATCTAAGTCCCATGGCCCTCTATCAGAATCCAGAGTTTCAAGAAAATCAAAATTTTGACCCGAAAAAAAAAACGTAAGGGGTACCACTGTCGTTTTTTTTTCGGGTCAGAAATTTTGATTTTCTTGAAACTCTGGATTCTGATAGAGGGCCATGGGACTTAGATCTGAGTGCAAAAATGGAGGCTCTAGACCCTTCCAGAGCTGAGATATTTAGATATTTATAATGGCATACAGAGCTGAGATATTGAGATATTTACAATGGCATAAATGCTACGTGAAATCTCAATATCTCAGCTCTGGAAGGTCTAGAGCCTCCATTTTTGCACTCAGATCTAAGTCCCATGGCCCTCTATCAGAATCCAGAGTTTCAAGAAAATCAAAATTTTGACCCAAAAAAAAACGACAGTGGTACCCCTTGCTTCTTTTTCGAGGTCAAAATTTTGATTTTCTTGAAACTCTGGATTCTGATAGAGGCCATGTGACTTGATCTGAGTGCAAAAATGGAGGCTCTAGACCCTTCCAGAGCTGAGATATTGAGATTTCACGTAGCATTTATGCCATTGTAAATATCTCAATATCTCAGCTCTGTATGCCATTATAAATATCTAAATATCTCAGCTCTGGAAGGGTCTAGAGCCTCCATTTTGCACTCAGATCTAAGTCCCATGGCCCTCTATCAGAATCCAGAGTTTCAAGAAAATCAAAATTTTAGACCCAAAAAAAGCGGCCAGTGACGTTACTCCATTTTGGGGTCAGAAGTTTTGGTCTGGAACTCTGGACTTGGCCAATGGGGCTTTAGATCTGGTGCAAAGATGGAGGCTAGTACCCCTTTGCAGAGCTGAGATATTTAGATATTTATAATGGCATACAGAGCTAAAATATGAGATATTTACAAATGGCATAAATGCTACAGTGAGATCTCAATATACTCAGCTTCTGGAAGGGTCTAGAGCCTCCATTTTTGCACTCAGATCTCAGCCCCATGGCCCTCTATCAGAATCCAAGTTTTCAAGAAAATCAAAATTTTGACCAGAAAAAACGTAAGGGGTACCACTGTCGTTTTAGAAGATGGGAAGCTTTGATTTTCTTGAAACTCTGGATTCTGATAGAGGGCCATGGACTTAAATCTGAGTGCAAAAATGAAAGCTCTAGACCCTTCCAGAGCTGAGATATTGAGATCTCAGCGTAGCACTTTTATGCCATTGTAAATATCTCAATATACTCAGCTCTGTATGCCATTATAAATATCTAAATATCTCAGCTCTGGAAGGGTCTAGAGCCTCCATTTTTGCACTCAGATCTAAGTCCCATGGCCCTCTATCAGAATCCAGAGTTTCAAGAAAATCAAAATTTTGACCCAAAAAAAAACGTAAGGGGTACCACTGTCGTTTTTTTTCAGAGGTCAAAATTTTGATTTTCTTGAAACTCTGGATTCTGATAGAGGGCCATGGGACTTAGATCTGAGTGCAAAAATGGAGGCTCTCAGACCCTTCCAGAGCTGAGATATTGAGATCTCACGTAGCATTTATGCCATTGTAAATATCTCAATATCTCAGCTCTGTATGCCATTATAAATATCTAAATATCTCAGCTCTGGAAGGGTCTAGAGCCTCCATTTTTGCACTACAGATCTAAGTCCCATGGCCCTCTATCAGAATCCAGAGTTTCAAGAAGAGAATAAAATTTTGACCCGAAAAAAAAACATGACAGGGGTACCACTTGTCAGTTTTTCGGGTCAAAATTTTGATTTTCTTGAAACTCTGGATTCTGATAGAGGGCCATGTGACTTAGATCTGAGTGCAAAAATGGAGGCTCTAGACCCTTCCAGAGCTGAGATATTGAGATTTCACGTAGCATTTATGCCATTGTAAATATCTCAATATCTCAGCTCTGTATGCCATTATAAATATCTAAATATCTCAGCTCTGGAAGGGTCTAGAGCCTCCATTTTTGCACTCAGATCTAGTCCCATGGCCCTCTATCAGAATCCAGAGTTTCAAGAAAATCAAAATTTTGACCCGAAAAAAAAACGTACAGTGGTACCCCTTACGTTTTTTTTCGGGTCAAAATTTTGATTTTCTTGAAACTCTGGATTCTGATAGAGGGCCATGTGACTTAGATCTGAGTGCAAAAATGGAGGCTCTAGACCCTTCCCAGAGCTGAGATATTTGAGATATTTATCATAGCATTTATGCCATTGTAAATATCTCAATATCTCAGCTCATATATGCCATTATAAATATCTAAATATCTCAGCTCTGGAAGGGTCTAGAGCCTCCATTTTTGCACTCAGATCTAAGTCACATGGCCCTCTATTCAGAATCCAGAGTTTCAAGAAAATCAAAATTTTTGACCCAAAAAAAAACGTAAGGGGTACCACTGTCGTTTTTTTTTCGGGGTCAAAATTTTGATTTTCTTGAAACTCTGGATTCTGATAGAGGGCCATGGGACTTAGATCTGAGTGCAAAAATGGAGGCTCTAGACCCTTCCAGAGCTGAGATATTGAGATTTCACGTAGCATTTATGCCATTGTAAATATCTCAATATCTCAGCTCTGTATGCCATTATAAATATCTAAATATCTCAGCTCTGGAAGGGTCTAGAGCCTCCATTTTTGCACTCAGATCTAAGTCCCATGGCCCTCTATCAGAATCCAGAGTTTCAAGAAAATCAAAATTTTGACCCGAAAAAAAAAACGTACAGTGGTACCCCTTACGTTTTTTTTCGGGTCAAAATTTTGATTTTCTTGAAACTCTGGATTCTGATAGAGGGCCATGGGACTTTAGATCTGAGTGCAAAAATGGAGGCTCTAGACCCTTCCCAGAGCTGAGATATTGAGATATTTCATGATGGCATTTATGCCAGCTGAGATATCTGAGATATCTCAGCTCTGTATGCCATTATAAATATCTAAATATCTCAGCTCTGGAAGGGTCTAGAGCCTCCATTTTTGCACTCAGATCTAAGTCCCATGGCCCTCTATCAGGAATCCAGAGTTTCAAGAAAATCAAAATTTTGACCCAAAAAAAAAAACGACAGTGGTACCCCTTACGTTTTTTTTCGGGTCAAAATTTTGATTTTCTTGAAACTTCTGGATTCTGATAGAGGGCCATGGGACTTAGATCTGAGTGCAAAAATGGAGGCTCTAGACCCTTCCAGAGCTGAGATATTTAGATATTTATAATGGCATACAGAGCTGAGATATTGAGATATTTACAATGGCATAAATGCTACGTGAAATCTCAATATCTCAGCTCTGGAAGGTGCTAGAGCCTCCATTTTTGCACTCAGATCTAAGTCCCATGGCCCTCTATCAGAATCCAGAGTTTCAAGAAAATCAAAATTTTGACCCGAAAAAAAAACGACAGTGGTACCCCTTGTCGTTTTTTTTTCGGGTCAAAATTTTGATTTTCTTGAAACTCTGGATTCTGATAGAGGGCCATGGGACTTAATCTAAGTGCAAAAATGGAGGCTCTAGACCCTTCCAGAGCTGAGATATTTAGATATTTATAATGGCATACAGAGCTGAGATATTGAGATATTTACAATGGCATAAATGCTACGTGAAATCTCAATATCTCAGCTCTGGAAGGGTCTAGAGCCTCCATTTTTGCACTCAGATCTAGTCACATGGCCCTCTATCAGAATCCAGAGTTTCAAGAAAATCAAAATTTTGACCCGAAAAAAAAACGACAGTGGTACCCCTTACGTTTTTTTTTCGGGTCAAAATTTTTGATTTTCTTGAAACTCTGGATTCTGATAGAGGGCCATGGGACTTAGATCTGAGTGCAAAAATGGAGGCTCTAGACCCTTCCAGAGCTGAGATATTTAGATATTTATAATGGCATACAGAGCTGAGATATTGAGATATTTACAATGGCATAAATGCTACGTGAAATCTCAATATCTCAGCTCTGGAAGGGTCTAGAGCCTCCATTTTTGCACTCAGATCTAAGTCACATGGCCCTCTATCAGAATCCAGAGTTTCAAGAAAATCAAAATTTTGACCCGAAAAAAAAAACGACAGTGGTACCCCTTACGTTTTTTTTTCGGGTCAAAATTTTGATTTTCTTGAAACTCTGGATTCTGATAGAGGGCCATGTGACTTAATCTAAGTGCAAAAATGGAGGCTCTAGACCCTTCCAGAGCTGAGATATTTAGATATTTATAATGGCATACAGAGCTGAGATATTGAGATATTTACAATGGCATAAATGCTACGTGAAATCTCAATATCTCAGCTCTGGAAGGGTCTAGAGCCTCCATTTTTGCACTCAGATCTAAGTCCCATGGCCCTCTATCAGAATCCAGAGTTTCAAGAAAATCAAAATTTTGACCCAAAAAAAACGACAGTGGTACCCCTTACGTTTTTTTTCGGGTCAAAATTTTGATTTTCTTGAAACTCTGGATTCTGATAGAGGGCCATGTGACTTAGATCTGAGTGCAAAAATGGAGGCTCTAGACCCTTCCAGAGCTGAGATATTGAGATTTCACGTAGCATTTATGCCATTGTAAATATCTCAATATCTCAGCTCTGTATGCCATTATAAATATCTAAATATCTCAGCTCTGGAAGGGTCTAGAGCCTCCATTTTTGCACTCAGATCTAAGTCCCATGGCCCTCTATCAGAATCCAGAGTTTCAAGAAAATCAAAATTTTGACCCAAAAAAAACGACAGTGGTACCCCTTACGTTTTTTATTCGGGTCAAAATTTTGATTTTCTTGAAACTCTGGATTCTGATAGAGGGCCATGTGACTTAGATCTGAGTGCAAAAATGGAGGCTCTAGACCCTTCCAGAGCTGAGATATTGAGATCTCACGTAGCATTTATGCCATTGTAAATATCTCAATATCTCAGCTCTGTATGCCATTATAAATATCTACAATATCTCAGCTCTGGAAGGGTCTAGAGCCTCCATTTTTGCACTCAGATCTAAGTCACATGGCCCTCTATCAGAATCCAGAGTTTCAAGAAAATCAAAATTTTGACCCGAAAAAAAAACGTAAGGGGTACCACTGTCGTTTTTTTTTTCGGGTCAAAATTTTGATTTTCTTGAAACTCTGGATTCTGATGAGGGCCATGTGACTTAAGATCTGAGTGCAAAAATGGAGGCTCTAGACCCTTGCAGAGCTGAGATATTGAGATTTCACGTAGCATTTATGCCATTGTAAATATCTCAATATCTCAGCTCTGTATGCCATTATAAATATCTAAATATCTCAGCTCTGGAAGGGTCTAGAGCCTCCATTTTTGCACTCAGATCTAAGTCCCATGGCCCTCTATCAGAATCCAGAGTTTCAAGAAAATCAAAATTTTGACCCGAAAAAAAAAAACGACAGTGGTACCCCTTACGTTTTTTTTTCGGGTCAAAATTTTGATTTTCTTGAAACTCTGGATTCTGATAGAGGGCCATGGGACTTAAATCTGAGTGCAAAAATGGAGGCTCTAGACCCTTCCAGAGCTGAGATATTTAGATATTTATAATGGCATACAGAGCTGAGATATTGAGATATTTACAATGGCATAAATGCTACGTGAAATCTCAATATCTCAGCTCTGGAAAGGTCTAGAGCCTCCATTTTTGCACTCAGATATAAGTCACATGGCCCTCTATCAGAATCCAGAGTTTCAAGAAAATCAAAATTTTGACCCGAAAAAAAAACGTAAGGGGTACCACTGTCGTTTTTTTTTTCGGGTCAAAATTTTGCATTAACAGCAAAAAAAAAAGTTTGCTGTCAGAAAAAAAAAATCTGAGCTTTAGGGGTACAACAGCTTGTCTGCGGGACAGTGTCCTCAAATACACTCATTGTGCCTGTAGTACATGTTAAGGTATAATGTACCCCTTAGGCCACAGCGACAAGCTGTCGTTGTACCCCTAAAGGTAGTGTGAAAAAAAATCACAGTATACTCATTAAGTTTTAACAAGTTATGATGCCAGCGGTGCTGTTTTCATAAACTGTAATCATGGCATGTCTGACGCAAAAGGCTGATAGTCAAGCCAACTTTTTAAATTACTTCTATGTAATGAAAGTCAGGAATTTGGTGTCTGAACAGCAAAGCAAAACTGCAAATGCTGATAGTCCAGGCTACACTAAACAATGATAAAATTAGAAAAAACAAACAGTATGTATTTGCAATATTAATTGATTTCATGACATTCGGTGAACATAAATAAAAGGTAGGCCATTAAAAAACTGAACAGGCTGCTGTTTCGAAACCGTTATTAATGTTGGCCTTTAGCAGAGCTAGGTATTAAACAACACCCTAATGATACACAACACAACACAATATAAATTAGCATGCTGTCAGATGTATGCTACTTAAAAGTCTCAGATAAATAAACTAGCTAATGAGAATATTGTTACTTTGCAAGGATGAATGTCTATTTTGCATTTTTAGTATAGTAATGATCTGCAGAAGTTAATCACACTGTGAGTGTGTGTTAAATGGATGCAAGTGTGTTGTTGGCTTCAGCTTAATTCTGAAAATGTTGTGTTTATGACATTATAATTCTGTGTTGCTAATATCCACTCCTCCGCCAAGACATCCATACTAATGAGATCAATCGCCACCCATTTTAATTGTTTTTCTTCATCTTCCCATCTGTCTTAGGGCGACCAAAATGTTCCAGAACTTAATTGCTTGAAAGGGAGAATGAGACTGAGACGGGATTACTTCAAAGGATCTTTCCGCCACCAAACAAATAACAGCTCTTCCCACACAGTCAAACAAATGTCAATTACCAAGCATCACATCCCTCCCTCTTAGCCCAATTAGGATGGAAGTCAATCACACAAACATACCACTGCTCAGGGATCTGTGAAATAAAGCTGTCCAAAGATAGCCAAGTTTTCCTGAGTCCAGGCCTTTCTGTCCATTTTCCAATTAAAGACCATGATCCACTAATGATTAAGAAAGCCTGACACTTGGTGTCCAACAGTGGGTTGTTTGATCGAACGCCTGGCTTTTCTTTGACACGTTTAAAATAATTAAAAGATGTCTCCACTTGAGTTAATGTTGTTTGTCTGTTCTTCATTTTCATTTCATTTCTTCATTTTTCACCCCTTTCAGATTGTATTTGGCAGAGCTAGCACCCAGTCTGATTGATGCGTAAACCTTTTTGCTTGCATATTAGGTGAAATGATTCATCCATGTGTTGTGGAAATCTCAAATATTGAACAGAGATGTTTGTTGAACAAATTGTCATGATTCTGCCATCATGTCTTAGATTTTTCCTGGTCTTGTGGCAGGATCATGGCAGAGCCCATGTTTTATGTACAACAAGGGGGCGGGGTTACCGAGACGAGGCAACACAAGCACATGGCCCAAACAACAGACCATGTGCTTGTGTTGTCTCGTCTCGTAACCCCGCCCCCTTGTTATCCTTGTTTCAGTCATGATTACCCTGTTAGCGTCACCTGTTCCCCTCGTTAGTGTCTTGGTATTTAATCCCCTTGTGTTTGCAGTCTTGTGTCGGTACATTGTGAAACATTGTGTGAAATGCTCTGTCTTAGCTCCCTGTGGCTAACTTGTGAGAGTCAAGCTGTAAGTTACCTGTTGATCGTCTTGCTTTGTAAGAAGCATTTATCTTGTCTAAGCTGTTAGTTATTTGTCTGAGTCTTAGTCTAGTGTTTGTTATCCTGTCTTGTTTTGCTCCATCGTGGGTTTTTGTTTTCTGTTTGAGTCATAATAAACGTTTAGTGTCTGCATTTAGTCTGCGTCTGGGTTCTCTCTTCCATCCACATGACAGAATGTACCGACCACAACTGAACCCAGCAGACAATATGCCTGACGACCTTGTACATTGGTGGCAGGAGGCGATTTCCGATTCTCAGGAACGGAAAGCTTCCGTTTCCTTCCCAGGGTGAGCGGACCTTGAGACAGTATACCCAAATGGTGGAGGAGAGGCGGTTCTTTTTGTCTGAGATTCTGGTAAATCGCTACCTCGTCGCGGGTCTGACGTTCTGCCTCCTCTGGCTGAATGGGAAAGTCTGGTTCACGCCCGTTCCCGGAAATGGTGGCCTGCTTGTCGAGAGAGGGATTCGCAGGCTCCCGCCATGTCATCTTCCACCCTGCATGCTGCCAGTGATTCCTGAGGGTCGTGTATATCAGCGGTGGTCACGCAAGAGAACCAGGCTCCCCTCGTTTCAACTCCAGAGGCGTCTTCCACACCCGCTGACCTCCGTGGTAATGAGGGAGACGGGTGACTCCTTGTCATCGGAGCTCACCCAACCAGAAGCAGTCGTCCCTGTCCCCGTTTCATCTTCCAGAGAGGAGAAAGAGGGGGAGCTTCCTGTTTCCAGTCGCCATCTTCTCCTGAGGCTGCTGGCCACGAGTGCTGTTCCTGAGGCTGCAACAGTTAGCGCTGTTCCAGAGTCTGCAGCTGCGACTGCTGGTCCTGTGGCTGCAACAGTTAGCGCTGTTCCTGAATCTGCAGCCACGACCGCTGTTCCTGAGGCTGCAACTGTAAGCGCTTTTCCAGAATCTGCTGCCGCGACAGCTGTTGCTGCAACTGTAAGCGCTGTTCCTGAATCAGCAGCCGCGACAGCTGTTCCTGAGGCTGCAACAGTAAGCGCTGTTCCAGAGTCTGCAATCACGACCGCTGTCCCTGAGGCTATAACGGTAAGCACTGTTCCAGAGTCTGCAGCCACGACCGCTGTCCCTGAGGAGGCAACTGTGAGCGCTAGTCCTGTACCTGCTGCTGGAAGCATGATTCCTGAGCTTGCCGGTTGAGAGGGTGAAGTCCGTAACAGTGATGCCTGCCGTGAGAGCCGCGGCCGAATCGGGCGGCTGACCGTGCAATTCTGCAGTCTGTTTCATCACAACATGAGATGCCAGTCATCATAGCTGCCAGGACCCTGTCTGATTATTTGTCATGTCTTGCAAAGATCCTTGAAGTCCCTGTCCGTCATGTCTCGCCCTCAGTCCCCGAGCCCGTCCCAGTGGCTGCTGCACCCGAGCCCCGTCCCCAGTGGCTGCTGCACCCGAGCCCGTCCCAGTGGCTGCTGCACCCAGAGCCCGTCCCAGTGGCTGCTGCACCCCGAGCCCGTCCCAGTGGCTGCTGCACCCGAGCCCGTCCCAGTGGCTGCTGCACCCGAGCCCGTCCCAGTGGCTGCTGCACCCGAGCCCGTCCCAGTGGCTGCTGCACCCGAGCCCGTCCCAGTGGCTGCTGCACCCGAGCCCGTCCCAGTGGCTGCTGCACCCCGAGCCCGTCCCAGTGGCTGCTGCACCCAGAGCCCGTCCCAGTGGCTGCTGCACCCCGAGCCCGTCCCAGTGGCTGCTGCACCCCGAGCCCGTCCCAGTGGCTGCTGCACCCCGAGCCCGTCCCAGTGGCTGCTGCACCCCGAGCCCGTCCCAGTGGCTGCTGCACCCCGAGCCCGTCCCAGTGGCTGCTGCACCCGAGCCCCGTCCCAGTGGCTGCTGCACCCGAGACCCGTCCCAGTGGCTGCTGCACCCGAGCCCGTCCCAGTGGCTGCTGCACCCCGAGCCCGTCCCAGTGGCTGCTGCACCCCGAGCCCGTCCCAGTGGCTGCTGCACCCCGAGCCCGTCCCAGTGGCTGCTGCACCCCGAGCCCGTCCCAGTGGCTGCTGCACCCAGAGCCCGTCCCAGTGGCTGCTGCACCCAGAGCCCGTCCCAGTGGCTGCTGCACCCGAGCCCGTCCCAGTGGCTGCTGCACCCCGAGCCCGTCCCAGTGGCTGCTGCACCCCGAGCCCGTCCCAGTGGCTGCTGCACCCGAGCCCGTCCCAGTGGCTGCTGCACCCGAGACCCGTCCCAGTGGCTGCTGCACCCGAGCCCGTCCCAGTGGCTGCTGCACCCCGAGCCCGTCCCAGTGGCTGCTGCACCCCGAGCCCGTCCCCAGTGGCTGCTGCACCCCGAGCCCGTCCCAGTGGCTGCTGCACCCGAGCCCGTCCCAGTGGCTGCTGCACCCCGAGCCCGTCCCAGTGGCTGCTGCACCCGAGCCCGTCCCAGTGGCTGCTGCACCCCGAGCCCGTCCCAGTGGCTGCTGCACCCCGAGCCCGTCCCAGTGGCTGCTGCACCCCGAGCCCGTCCCAGTGGCTGCTGCACCCCGAGCCCGTCCCAGTGGCTGCTGCACCCCGAGCCCGTCCCAGTGGCTGCTGCACCCAGAGCCCGTCCCAGTGGCTGCTGCACCCAGAGCCCGTCCCAGTGGCTGCTGCACCCCGAGCCCGTCCCAGTGGCTGCTGCACCCCGAGCCCGTCCCAGTGGCTGCTGCACCCAGAGCCCAGTCCCAGTGGCTGCTGCACCCGTCAAAGCCTGTCAAACCTCATGTCTCCACTGTTCCTGGACTTCCATTTGTTTCCCCTTTTAATCATTTATCTTGTCTAAGCATTTATCTTGTCTAAGCTGTTAGTTATTTGTCTGAGTCTTAGTCTAGTGTTTGTTATCCTGTCTTGTTTAGCCCCAGTCGTGGGTTTTTGTTTTCTGTTTGAGTCATAATAAACGTTTCAGTGTCTGCATTTAGTCTGCAGTCTGGGTTCTCTCCTCCCATCCACATGACACAAATCTATTGAACAAATCTAACATTGTTTATTTCAGTTCTGTTTTAGGACAGCAGCTGTCAAACTGTCATAAATGCAATCTAACATGAAGCAGAAAAAAATAGCCTGTAGAGATTGGAAATGGGATAACGTAGTCCCAGGTTTTGATTGCCCGCAGGAAAGAATATATTCATAATGTTAATGCACAATAGAGTGGCTGACAGAATGATCCACAAAGACACAAGGACTGTCATTTGTCACACTGTGCTCACTGTCATTTCAATCTGAAAGCAATAGACTAATGTAATGAGACAGCATTTGTCATAATACTCACATTTGCACACATTCAAGACAGGCAACTTCTTGATAAGTTTAGTTTTTTACTTGCGATCAGTACATGACGTACAATTAATAATTGACACCAAAGAATGGCAGCTTAAAACAAAAGCGACAGATTTTAGTTCAAAAACAAGGTGAGGTAGGATCAAGAAGATTTGTATGATATGTTGGGAAAAGGTAGAAAGTTCTTGAGAAACTGTGAATGTGAAAGCTGTTAACACTTTATTTTAGTGTCCTTGTTACACAAGTTACATGAAGTTACTGTAGTAATAACTATAAATTGTGCATAATTACATGCAACTAATCCTACAACAAACCTAATCTTAACCCTATAGTAAGTACATGTAGTTAATTAATATTACTCAGTACTTAAATGTATAATTACACTGTAACAAGGACGCCTTAAAAGTCTGGTTTGAAAATAAAGGGCCTGTGTATTACTGTCTCAACTCAACACTGTCTTAGTTCATCTATACCTAACAAACCCAAACTCCAGAACGCTTAGTTACATATTTACATGGATAATGTGAAGCTTAAGTGCTTTGGCGTTGTATTTCATAACCCTTCAAATGAAGAAAATCTTTAAGAAGAAAATCTTGGTGTATTGAGACAGTTGTTGGCACAGCAGGAGTTTAATATTTTCCTGTTAAAACATTGATCAATCATGCACTTCGAAAAGAAACCGATTTCTGTGATTCAGTTAGACAGCAAAGTCTGACAGGCAACACTTTATGAAATTAAAACTTCAAATGATTTCAAACCTGAAGTAGTTACAGTTGCTAAATGAGTCTCTGCATGGGTGTGCGTGGGAAAGGCTTACTGTGCATTGCAGAAAAATATACAGTTCAATCTGCACATTTCCACTTGCTATGGCCAAAAGTGGAGTTGGAAACCACATTTAATACCTTTCTGAAAATATAATCTGTTCACAACTGAAGTATTGCTTTAATGAACAGTCTACTGCAACTCTTTAAATAACCTATAAGGAAACCACAAAGTATCAAATGACACAACAAGGCAAATAATAAATAACTCAAGTCATTAAAAAAATAAATTATAGAAGTGCTTATGTGCCTGCATGTCCCAGCCTGAAAACAAAATCTGTATCCAAACAGGCCCCTCTTTAAGTCTCTTGTTCAGTCTCTTTATGCTTTCCCTAAGAGGTATAAGGAACCCCACGCAACAGTGCAGCCCGGGGCAAGTTTTAAGTGGCTGAATGCGTGAGGGTGTAAAGATACTGCTATGTGGCAGAACTGGATTTCACTAATTGCAACATGTTCCTGGATCGACATCTTTGTTGATCCTGGAGCAACATTCTAATCAACCAATTAAATTTGAGAGACAAAATGACAGTTTATGCCACGTTTAGACTTTCAACCAGGGTAAGGTGCTTCTATATCAGTGACTACGTTTACATGCAGCCAATTTTCGGGTTATGGTCGGGTTAAGGTCACTTTTCGGGTTTCTGAAACATTAGGGATAACCCGTTTACATGCGTGAGCTGAGAGAGTTTCTCCTGTATACATGGAACTGCAATATCCCGATGTGAACGGCGACGCGCGGTTAGCGTCTTGACGTACGGATAACCTTTAGACGCAAATTTCCGATTCTTCTTCCTGCATCCAAAGACAACAACAGCAGCATGCGATAATGAATAGTTCGGGGCAGATAGCGATCGCCTTTGTTTGCGCTGTGATGCTGGTAACGTTACTGACCTCGCTCCAAAAGTATGCTGTGCTGTGTCTCGGCATGTTTACTTCCGGTATACTGCACGCGGATTTTTGTATGCGCCGAGAAGTTTCCCTACTCAAAAGACCAAGATTCCTTGCGAATAGGACATGCGCAGAACACAAATCACTATGGGGATCTGCCGATGCGTGTTTACATGACCAAAAAAATCGGGTTAGAAAAGGGGTAGCCCAGGTATAATATCCCTGTTTTTAAAATCCGGGATATGAGCAATATTCGGGTTTTTGGCGGTGTTTACATGGCCGTTTGTGACCGGGTTATTGCTAACGGGTTATTGGCTGCATGTAAACGCATTCACCTATCATTTCCTTCTGATTTTAGGGATAACTTATGGGTAGGGATAGGTTTAGGGGTAGGGATATGGTTAGGATTTCATTTTTGTCCAGTAATGTTGTTCCAGGATCAACAATATAGTTGACAGGATCTGCAAAATAGAATTATCTAATAATAACAGCACGCACAATTCTGGAGATCTGAAGCATTGTGTAAGTGTGCAACACCAGAACAAGACCGATTCTATCCGGACAAGGACTGAGAAATCCAATTAGACCTCTTCCTATGGGCTTTTGGTTTGTGGGAACAGGACAAAACGTCAAAGTTTTGGGCGGGAGCGGAATCAAATATATCATATTTTTGGCGGGTGATGGCGTGATTGAAAAATCCATTCTGCACAGACCTCTACCTTCCTTTACCGATAGTGGATGGCTGAAAGAATCCAGGCCAAGGAGGACGTGTGCAGTCCGACTGCACCGTATGGAGGAAAAGAAGCCTTCATTGGACTTCTACTAGGTCAACAGTCTGAAATAAAGATAAGCGGAGGGCCTAGGCCTTGACCCAGCTCATCAGGAACCCAGAAGGTCTCCCGCTCCAGTCTTTCCAGGATGCTACGTAGTTCTGCACAGGCACTGGCAGTGTCCTCCTTAATCAGGACCCGATCCACTAGATGACCGTATTGTTGATCTATCTGCTGTGCAGACAGACGCATTTCCTGCAGTTCCTCCTCCTGAAAATGAAGACATGGGAAAGTGTAGGGCATTAATATTAATAGTGAGAATGAAATGAAACAGACGTCTGAAGATGTGTGCAAAATTAATCATCAAGATAGATATACTGTGCCTGTAGATTCTGTGATTTTCACATAGATTTTGCAAGTGAGACAAACCTAAAGCTGATTTTCAAAGCTAGACAATCGTGGCAATTTTAATCGCAATTAATACTACATGACACAATTTCAAGGCTGATTTTTGTTGTTGATCAGTGCCAACAGGGTTTCTTGAGAGCTTAGTGATGAGAAAACCTGTGATGAGACTCCTGTGATGAGACTCACTGTGATTCGCCCGTGTTCACCTCCACCTGGCGAGGTGCCGGCACTGCGGCGCCTGCGACTCTCCGGGATTCTTGGTGTTACGAAAATGACATAAGGCTTGAATTCGGCTGTCCGCAGAGCCTTCAGAGCCTGTGGCAGGACAAACAAAAAAAAAACAGTAATGTGAATGTGGGTTAAATGACACTATTTATAATATATACACTACCTGTCAAAAGTTTTAGATCTGTAAGATTTTTTATGTTTTTAAAACAAGTTTCTTCTGCTCACCAAGGCTGCAATTTTTTTGATAAAAAATACACAAAAAACACAGTAATATTGTGAAATATTATGACAATTTAAAATGACTTTTTATGTTAATATATATTAAAATGTAATTTATTCCTCTGAAAAAAAGCTGAAGTTTCAGCATTACTCCAGTCTTCAGTGTCACATGATCCTTCACAAATCACTCTAATATGAGGATTTTATGTTCCAAAAACATGTATGATTATTATCCATGTTGAAAACAGTTTTTTACATTTTTATTTCAGGATTCTTTGATGAATAGAAAGTTCAAATAACAGCATTTATTTAATTAGAATCTTTTCTAACATTATAAATGTCTTTACTGTAACTTTTGATCAATGTAACTCATCCTTGATGAATAAAAGTATTGATTTCTTATTATTTCCCCAAAAATAAAATACAAATTCTTACTGACCCCAAACTTTTTCAAGGTAGTGTTTAATGTAACAAAAGCTTTCCATTTCAGATAAAAGCTGTTCTTTTGAACTTTCTATTCATCAAAGAATCCTGAAATAAAAATGTAAAAAACTGTTTTCAACATGGATAATAATCATACATGTTTTTGGAGCATAAAATCATCATATTAGAGTGATGATTTGTGAAGGATCATGTGACACTGAAGACTGGAGTAATGATGCTGAAAATCCAGCTTTTTTTCAGAGGAATAAATTACATTTAATTATATATTAACATAAAAAGAGTCATTTTAAATTGTCATAATATTTCACAATATTACTGTGTTTTTTGTGTATTTTTTATCAAAAAATTGCAGCCTTCGTGAGCAGAAGAAACTTCTTTTAAAAACATAAAAAGTCTTAAACTTTTGACCAATAGTGTATGTACAGTCCTGTTTACAATGTGGGGTTAATAATACTTAGCAAGACATTTGTAATGTTACAAAAATCTATTTCAAATAAATTGTGTTCTATTGTACTTTCAATTCATCAAAGAATCCTGATTATAATAAGAAATGCACCAAATCATCATATTAGATTGATTTCTGAAGAATCATGCGACACAGAAGCCTAGAGTAATGATGCTGAAAATTCAGCTTTGACATCATAGGAATAAATTACATTTTAAAATGTTCAAATAGAAAACTCTTATTTTCCATTGTAATCATATTAGTGTTTTAACTGTATTTTTGACCGAGAGACTTCTTTCAAAAACATAAAAGATCTTACTGACTCCTATCTATCTGATTCTTTTATAACCCTTTCTTAATTGATATACAACATTTAAAAAAAAAGTAAATTATGAGTATGCACTGATAAACTTCATGTTCAGTTTCGGCCAGTAGCAGTAACATCTCATTAAAAATGCATGAGAGCAAGTTTAAGTCAAATTTCCTGCCATGTCCATAAGAACAATTCTTGCCATCGTGGGTGAAGTGCTGCATGTGGTTTTGCACAACTAATGTGCTTTTTTGCAATAGGCAAGTAGCTCCACCTGAAGGTGAAACCAGTCAGTACATGACAGCATTAGAGAAAGACTTCTGTTTGGCCAAGTGATGCATGAAAATTGTACTAAGAAACATGTAATAAGACAAATGGGTCACACTTTAACTTAGGGTCCAATTAGGGGTGGCAAAAATATCATATCACAATTTCAGAAAAAAAAAATCACGATTCACGATTTTATCACTATTCCTTCTCATGTTGGTTTTACCATTTTGCAAGTGACTGAGCATTACAGCCAAACTAATGTCCTTATTTGAAAAACAACAACAAAAAAATTATGTATTATACATTGATACTTATTAAAAGTACTATTAACATTCTCAGAGCAGTTCTCAGAGTGATTTTATCTTTGTTTTTATTTTTATTTTATTTTTTTATTTTTTTTTATTAACATTAAAGGGATAGTTCACCCAAAAATGAAAATTATTATCATGTACTCTCTTAAATTGTTTTAATCCCAAGTAAGTTTCTTTATTCTGTTACAAATAAAAGTTATTTTGAAGAAAGTGGCTAACCAAACAGTTATTGGTCCCCAGTGACTTCCATAGTTGATATATTTTCAGCAACTGCTTGTTTAGCCACATTCTTCAAAATATCTTCTTTTGTGTTCAGCACAAAATAAAATGAATACAACAACATTGCAGTGAGTAAATAAAGACAGAATTTTCATTTTGGGGTAAACAACCCCTTTAAGGACAAGTGGCTGCATGGACACACCGACACGCACACCAGTATGGAAACGGAAAATGTTTTAATGAAAAGCCTTTAAAGCACATGCAAATGATGAACTTTTGTGAATAGCAGTATCCTGTGAGTGTAACTCGACCTCTACATTAACATGTGATGTGAATGTACATCGCGTTGTACAGTAAGTTGGGACGGAGGCGCCAAGACTGCGACTGATAGAATACACTGTAGAACCAGTGGTGTAGTCTACGTGATACGCAGGTATACGCCGTATACCCACTAGAAAATGTCAAGGATTTGCGTATGCCCACTAGGAAATGTCAAAGATCTCCGTTTGCCCACTTTAAAAAGCGTGAGGATTCGTAACAACATCGTTTTGTGAAATAAATTTCCTACGACATCAGTCCCCCTAAACGTAGGTGACAGAATTTCGTGTTCCCTTAAGTTCTGTTATCAGATTCAGCGCGCGAGCAGAGAGCACGTCAAAAACAGAGGACAGTGTGTGTGTGTTCGTCTGAGCCTCATTGGTCTGTCACTGCTCGTCAATGTCAGAATATTTGAGATGACAAATCAAATCAAAGTAGGCGGGCTTTATATTCACACTTCACAGACGCTGCTGAGCGCGAATTTCAGCAGAGCGACTCGACGCTTCAGTTTACGGACAAGTGTGAGATAAGATGTAAGTGGCTAAACTTAACATTTCATATTTTACATTTTTTAGGTCATAAATGTTAAACGAATGAAAAAAAAAATAAATCAGGCAAACTAATTTTTTTTTTCTAATTTCGCCATTTTGAACTGAAATAAATAGGCCTGTAACGTGACTCATGTAATTTAATAGTTTACTGTCATTGCGAGGGGATAAGAAACATTAACAAAGCCGTTTTCATCATTTTAGCCACAAGAGTAATAATGAATGTGTACATATTGAAAATATAAGTACATTAAAAAAGCTTAGCCTTCGGAGGGGAAGAGAATTTACTGCCCACTGACATGGTTTTAAAGCTATTTCTAATTCTTTTTTTTTTTTTTTGGTCTTCAAATGTCTTGAAATGCACATCACAGAAATTAAAACATTTGAAGAACCAAGCTCAAATTTAGGACCTCTTTGATTATAAAACCCTGTCTACAGCCCTGTATTAGTCATAAGATCAATAATGAATGTGTAGCATATGTTTTGAATGCATTTAATAAACTTAATTACCTAGCTTTAGTAGCTTTCAGTGAATAAACGTGTCCGAAAAAATTATTCATAGACAAAATCAACCTATCAGTTGACCCTATGTTTACTTTCTTCACTGACAGACAAAAATGAAAAGCCTATATCAGTCACACAGCTCAGCTTTAGGAGGGGAAGAGACAGGGCAAGATAAAACAGAGAAAAAGAGGGTGATGCTGATGAGGAGAGAAATAATCAGCTGCCCAGTGCCCACTGACATGGTTTTAAACCTGTTATCTAATTTTTTTTGTCCTTCAAAACATCCTAAAATGCACATATGTAGATCAGAGAAATAAAATTTTTCTCAGGAAAAACCCTGAACCCCCCTAACTAAACCTACCTCACATTTGGGACAACAGTGATAAAACCCTGCCTTTGCACGTAATGAAACTGGTCAATAGTGAGCATTAGATCCTAAACTAAAGTGTTACTTTTTTTTTTTTTTTTGAAAAAATCCTAAGTGATGATCAAAATCCTAGTGACGCCCCTGCTTCATGCAACCTGTCAAAATCAAAGTTTTGTATAACTTGAAGAAAATATAAAAGAAATATATTACTATTGCACAGTGGAGTATACTTCAAGTAGGCTTAATAATACTAATAATAGTTTATTAAAACACACAGAAGCTCAAATGTCTAATTTACAACACACCAAAATAAAAGTTTAGAGATAAATAAAGTAACTCGATGGAATTATGAAAGAAATTGCATAGTAAAATGTAATTTTTAAAATAATAATAATCAAATCTATTAAAACAGAATTTTAAAGGAATATCACACGAGTTTTTAAAAATTTTCGCAAATGGGCGGGTGTGGTGGCGGAGGGCGGGGGTCATGGGGTGCTGCTGGTATATCACAGTATACTCACTACAAAAAACTAGACTACACCACTGTGTAGAACTATACAATATTTCGTCAAAAGCAAATCGCGCAGATCAAAAATTGTGATATTGCACACACCTAGGTCCAATTCTCACTATGAATCTAACTGCATCAGTAAACACCATCAGTAAGGTAGTCGATAAGTTTAGGTATTGGTTAGGGGCTGTCGAATATGGTCATGCAGAATAAGGCATTAATATGTGCTTTATAAATACTAATAAACATCCAATATCCTAGTAATATGCATGCTAACAAGCAACTAATTAATAGTGAGAATTGGGCCCTAAAGTGTTACCGACATATGCTTTTGTGCATAATTTAAGCTGATCAGAGAATAGTTTTGCTGTTTCCATGTCAAGCTGCTGTTATTTACCTCAGGCTGTACATCTACCAGACACATCTTGTTCTTGGCTTGAACGAAGCGGATGGCCTCTATACTGGTCCCATACAGATTCTCCTTATACTCTCCGTACTCTATAAATCTGCAGACAAATCAGGGTATGATAATTGGACACTATATTTTCAAATGGTACGTGTAGTAGAAAAGCAGCAGTACAAGAAGGCCACATCACAGCAGCACTCACTTGTTATTCTGTGCATCTGCATCAAAGGCCTGCTTAGTCACAAAGTGGTACTCCACTCCCTCCTTCTCATGGCTCTTTTTGGGCCGTGTGGTGTCTGTGATGGAGGACAGAGAGCCAAAAATGTCATGTGGTTTAAAGGGATAGTCTGAACATTTCACCCTTATGTTTTTCCAAACATGCATGACTTTTCTTTGTGCGAAAAACAAAAAGAAACATACCAAAGACTGTTTTCCATGCAATGATAATAAGAACCGAATCGTTCAAGCTTTAAAAAGAATGCAAAAGGACCATAAATATATCATCAAAGTGGTCCATTTGTGTTTTTGCACCCAGTCCTATTTCACTTTCATATATATAGGCCACGATGTTATTCCAAAATTTGCATTTTGTTTCATCTCAAGATGAATATGATGGGGAGTGAACAATGACGATTTTTGGTGATTTAAAATTTCACATAGATCATTTCTAAAGTCTAAAAACTCTGAAAAGTGTGAATGTTAATGGTTTGAACTGTGTGTATAATGTAGCCAGTGTGTTTATCAGGAAACTCTTTTTATACTGAATAGGAAATAAGTCTAGACCTACGGGGCACAGCCACAGCGTAGCGATGGGGATTTTCTGCAATGACCTTCTGCTTCAGCTCATTGATGCGTGCTCCCAGAGAACCTGTGCAAAGATAAGCAGCAAGTTCAATTCAAAGAATTTAGAGTAGCCTATGTACTTAAAGTGCAACATACAAGAAAAAAAAAGCATTTCACACAGACACTTTCTGAAGCGGAGTAAAACCTATATTGCCACTAGAGGTCAGTGTATCATCAGAATGTGGGATGAAGTGAACCGTGTTGGCAAATATTAAGATATCAAAAAATCAGAAAGTTAGGAACGAGCTAAATTTTACTCCTAAAATTCAATCGTTTGAAAAGAAACTGAATTCTTGGCTGATGAGAGATATCTCTATAACTGGTTGTGTGTTATTGGTTAAAGCTGAAGGTTTGTCCAGGTTGGTTTATAATGCTCAAGTGTTAGAAGTACCCCCTTCACTAGTTAAAAGTATAGACACTAAACTCTTTAAATTTATTTGGAAGATCAAATCACATATTAAAAAAGAAAATATTTGTAGATCAAAAGTTAATGGAGGATTGAATGTTTTGGATTTTAAGACTTCTAATATGAAATTTAAAATAAAATGTCTTCAAAATTATTTAAAAAATAAACAAAGTATATGGTATACAGTACCTAATTATATCTTTCAAAAAGTAGGTGGTATAGAATTTATGCTAAAATGTAACAAAATACCCATCAAACTTGCAAATTTCCACAAACAAGCTTTACTTTCATGGACTCAATGTATAGTCACAATTTTTCCCCTCATAAATGTACCATTTGGAATAATAGATGTATACAGATCAGAAACAAATCCATTTTTTTTAAATGGTTCGTAAAGGGAATTATTTGGGTTAAACAGTTGATAAAAAATGATGGTGTCTTATATAGTTACAACGAGTTTGTTCAAATATATAACTTTTCAGTGGATCCTATCCAATATTCTTTGGTTTTGAATGCAATTCCCAAGGAAATTTTGAGATTATTGGAAGGTCATAATAATTGTTCTTTACAGACAGTAGAAGAATTTACTTCTTGTATTAAATTGCAGGGTAAGGATTTCACAAGTTCTGGATGTAATAATATTTTTTTTGGTCCCTTCTTCAATCTAAACATATACTTGCTGTTACTATTCAATGGAATTCTTTATTTAAGAAACATATTGAGTGGAGTAAAGTTTGGATGACACCTCACAAGTATTGCATTACAAACAAAGTAAAAGAGGTTTCATATAAAATTTTCCATCAAATTTAAACAGTTAAGTCACTTGTGGTACAACGTTTTAAAGTGGACATTGAAGATATTTGTGCTTTTTGTAAAACCGCCCCTGAGACTATTAAGCATTTATTTTGGGAATATCCCAAGACCCAAATGTTTTGGAAAGAACTTTGTAATTACTTGCAAAGTAAAGTTATGACTCCTGTTAATTTTGAAGAAATTGATGTAATGTTAAAATGTTTCTCATTTGAAAGTGACAAAAACATTTTGTTTATTTTTTATTTAATTGTTATAATTTCCCATTACTATATTCATATATATATCAAATGGAATGGAAAAACCCCAAATTTTGAACATTTTAAAATTGATGTTAAGACATATTTAGAAACTATCTCCAAAAGTAAAAATCTGAAAGCTATGAAAACTAAACAGCTGTTTGACAAGTACAAACTTTTTTTGTAAAAAGTCATTTAGTAGCCTATTTTGTTTATTTTTTTATTTATTTTTTTATGTTTTCTCTACCCCTGTCATGTATGGTTATATGTACTCTTGTATGTAAAATGTTTTGTTATCATTAAAATGCAATAAACAAAAATAAAAAATAAAAACTGTTAAAATGTCAAGACAAAAAAAAAAAAACTGTGATGGCAAATAGTATCTTACTGATACAGGCAGTGGTTAATGGAAGGAATAGTGTAGCTCCAGCCTAGTTTAAGGATGAAGTCTTTGCATTTAATTATAATACCCAATTTGGTATATTTTCTGGAATTGCTAGGTATGCAGAGTAAGACAAACTAGTCATGGTAAAAAAAGTTAGTGGTAATGGACCCTTTTCACAGGCAGTGACGCGTTCTAACCGTCATCAACATCGTAAATCCTGCAAAGTTTCTAATATTTTCATTTTTTTAAAATGTATGTACATCAGGGGCGGAGTGGGACCAAAAAATCTACCGGGAAATTTCTTAGACCACCGGCCCTCGTCGCCGGCAAGGCCGGATTAAGAGTTCAGAGGCCCCTGGGCACAATGTCTGGTAGGCCCCCCTTAGGCAGGCCAAATGTATATTTTGTCCAAGGACATTTTAATATGGCATTTACAGTTTTGCTGATTTAAAATGAACTTTGTTGTACTATGCTGGAGTAAAGTTCATAAAAGGTTGTTTTTTTCCGCAGAAAAGGCATTTGCTATTATGGTGTAGTGGGTATAGTGTTCCCACAGTGTCTCGACTAGAGATGGGCATTTTTCTAAAATATTGCATTCAAATATTCGGGCTCATAAAAATTGAATATTCAAATATTCGTTTATTTAAATTATGTTTAACGAAAAGACGTTATTTTTACGTTTTTTTTTTATGTTTTTGTCACCATTTCTGGACAAGCTTACAATTAGGCAATACACAACAAGCTTACAATAGTAATTAAAGTTTTCTTTTAGTTGAAGAAAACATTAAACAGTAGGCCTATGAGTAAACAAAATATAAAAAAGCATTATTAAAAGCATGCTCAAGCAGCGCGAGCGGAAACCCTAATAAAGCAGATTGCGTCAGATATCGTACAGAACATACACCTATACACACACGAGTCAGCAAATGACTGATTATCGTGTTTATATTGTTTCACGTTTATGTTCAGAAAAACAATAATATCTAACGTTACATGCAGGGGCGTCGCCAGCACTTTATGCTCGAGTGAGAAAAGAGAGCCCGATCTCATGAAAGTTAGTATCTATAGCACGAATGTCATTTCTCGTGGCATTTATACGCCAAAAACAGTTTTTGCGTGTATATGGCACGTGATTTCGCGTACATATGATACGCACTTTTTGGCGTATAATATGCACAAACTCCCCACCCCCTCCCCCTAAACCTAACCCAGGGTTTTTTAGTGCGTACCATACTAGGGCTGCAACAAACGATTATTTTGATAAATCGATTAATCTAGCGATTATTAGAACGATTAAGCGACTAATCATCGATTATTTTGCCAGCTAATCATTGAAGGGTCAGTTTACCCAAAAATGAAAATTCTGTCAGTATTTAAAAGACTGTAATACCTAATAGTGTTACAATAACAAAAACAGCCCTGACTCCAAGCTCAATCAAGCTTTATTATATGCAAAATAAATAATCATAATACTGTAATTATATTATTATTGATGATATTATTACTATTAGTAGTATTGCATGATCTAATAAAGATATTTACCACTAGTTTAGTTAGCTCCAGCTGGAGAACACTTGATTCTCACCGGCTCCTCTTGTGTAGGGGATGTTTCCTCTTTAAGTGCTCCAACATGCATGTTGTGCTCCGGTGAAAAGCAAGTTCTGCCTTGCATGTATTGCACATGACAGCATTGTTGGTTTTAAGTTTTGGTAAACTTTGCCAAACCTTGCTAGTTCGGATTCGTTTGCACTCGTCATAATTCGCGCTGTTTTTTCTTTTACCGCACTTGCATTTATAAAGGGCTGCATTTACACTCTAGCACCAAAGCGCCGTAGCGGTCAAATCGCGATATTGCATGCCCTTACATTAGGTCACGTGAGATCAAACGACTACGACAACAAAGATATTTGTCGACAATTTTTTATTGTCGACAATGTCGACTAATCGACTTGCAGCCCTATACCCTATACACGCAAAAACCATTTTTGGCATATAAATGCCACGAGAAATGACACTCATGGTATAGATACGCATCTTCATGAGACTGTGTTGGAAAAGACGCGCGCTGACAGACGTTTCAGAGAACGGTGTTTCTAACAGCACTTTGCATTTTCTGTTCTTAAACCGGTCTCCCCAACGAAACTTAAAATAAGTGTGTCTCAAAATCATTTTGCTATTAGATAAGATAACATATTTGATACACGCGGGGTCCAGCTGTGCTTACCTGCAGTCGCTGATGCAATGATGGACAGCTGTCTTTCCTCACTCGACTGTTTGGATTTCATGTGATTTCTCATATTAATTAATTATTAAATATTATTTTCTCAGATTAATTAATTAATTTGATCAAAAGTAATTCCGTAAGTTCCAAAAGTAATTTAGTAAGATCCTTTTCAAGTAGCGTTAATTCCAAACTTCGCGAGGCAGACGACAACATTATGTGATCAAATACAGACAACTTGTTAACACACTCCACAGTGCCATCCAGTGCATTTAATTGTAACTGCGAGTTAGTTCTTTAGGATTTATCATGGACTCACTGCATTTAGGGCCAGCAAAGCAACGTGTTAAAAATTCGAATAGTATTTTATTTTTCGAATAATAATTACATATCGAATATTTCGAAAATTTGAATATTCGTGCACATCCCTAGTCTCGACAGCTTGAGTTCCCTTGAAAAAGATTGTCTTAGGTTACGACTGTAATCCTAGTTTCCTGAGAGGGAACGAAGACGCTGCGTCGACCTGCCATACTCCCTGCATACATGTGATTGACTTGCTTTGGTCTATCAGAAGCTAGCGGAGTCTGTTTTCATAGTTTCCTGGTCGATGACGTTACCAGCCTATGACGTCTCATCTCTCCATTGAACCGATAATACACGTGCTTCATGACATAATCACGCAGGGGCGTTCCCACAGCATCTCGACGCCGCGTCTCGTTCCCTCTCTGGAAACCAGGGTTACAGTTTTAACCTAAAACGTTTTCTTTTGCTATTTGAGCAAATGGGAACACAATTAACATATTTAATGCTTTTTCTCATTCACCGCTATAGAAGTTTACCTAACTATGCTGTGTTTTGCTTCTGAGAAACCCAGAAAAGTGAAAAGGGTCAATTGTTCCAAGTCTTACTTATAATTGTATAATAGGACACAAGATTGAATAAACTGATTGTTTACTTTGTAAATGGTGAGGACTTAGACAACCGCCATACCTCCCATTTATATTTAAAGTAGTTTATATTAAAACATAGTTTATATTAAAACATAGTTTATATTAACATAGTAGTTTATATTAAACATAAATTAAAATCAAACATTGCACAATACACACAGAATACAAAACTGTATAGTTAATAATATTATGTTTTATGATCTTACCAATGAGAACTACTAATCGGGGTCTCTCATTGGGGCTCTGCTGATAACGGGTCACTTCCTCGTAAGTCAGGAACTCTGTGTCATTCTGGTCAGAAACATTGGCCTCCCCTGAAGAACCACGACGGTCCTTCCGACTTAGACGGAAACTTCTCCTCAAGCCGGCTGAGAGAGAGAGAGTAACAAAATCATAAAACATTATTTATTACATGTCTAAGAGAAGAAAGGGGGAAAACTAATTACAAGACTATTTGTTTGATTTATTTTCACTTTTATTTAAAAGTTTGAGGTCAGTAGGTGTTTTATTTGTAGGAGTAATAAAATACAGTAAAAAGTCATTTATTCTACTGAATTCTCAGCATCATTACTCAAGGTCTACACACGATCCTTCAAAAATGATTCTAAACTGATGATTTGCTGTTCAAGAAACATTTCTTAAAAGCAGCTGATAATTAATAATTGAAGAGTTCAGATGCAAAAGCCTCTAAATGCCATTTGAAATTTTCTTCTAAAATGACCATTTTTATCAAGCTTGTATATTTAAGTTCAGTAATTTCACCTAAATGACAATTAATAGGTAATCTTCATTGCCATTTAAGTGAAATTACTGAACTTAAATATACAAGCTTGATAAAAATGGTCATTTTAGAAGAAAATTTCAAATGGCCGTTCACACTGCAGGCTCAAAGTGAAACGACATAATTCCGATTTGTTTTGCCCCTATGCGACCTGTATCTGATTTTTTCATGACAGTCTGAACGACACAGATCCGATCTTTTCAAATGCGACCCAGGCCACTTGGGTATGTGGTCCAAATCCGATCTATATCCAATTTTTTGAAATGCGACTTCAATCTGAACGGCCAGGTCACATATATCCAACACACACGTCAATGCACGCACCTGTAGCTTGCCAATACACTTCCAACGCGTTTCTGCACTGTTATGGGCCACCGCAGATGTGTCTCTTCCCGTGACAGAGTTGATCGGAGGCGCTCACAAACATAATCGAAGGTGGATCTGGTCATTCGGAAGTTACTGATGAATTCTGTATCAGTGAAGCCACTCACATCAGTATCCCGCTGCGACTCCGCACCCACACGCTTCTCTGTTTAATTTTCTTCTTAAAACGAGAAGATTGTAAGTGTGCTGGCTCTGTTGTGAAAATAACTTTAATATTGCTAAACGAGCTCCACTGTAAGACATCCTCCATTTAACTACTTCCGCAAACAACAAGTGACGTCGTTGACAGTTGAGTACTCTTCTGCGCATGCGGGTCACTTCTGGGTCATTTCACGTTCACACAGGAGATCACAAAAGGTCGCATTTAATTGGAAATGTGAACGGCCTTGCAAAAAAATCGCATTTTAAAAAAAATCGGAATTGAGCATTAAGCCCTGCGTGTGAACGTAGGTAGAGGCTTTTGCATCTGAACTCTTCAAATTCTTTGCATTTTGTATGCATTTAATGCATCCTTGCTGGATAAAAGTATACACTTGTCTAAGCTTACTAACCACAATCCATTGAATAGTATTGTATTCAATGTATGTATAGTTATAATGACAGAATAATGTTAAAGTTAATCAAAAGTGCAATCATAGTCCAATTTAATTGATTACTCTATTTACACTCTTAAGAACTCACACTTTCACTTTGTATGATACAGATAAAGATAAAATATTGAAAGCAAGCAGTGATTACCAATAGTCTCCAAAGATTGAACTTCCTGTAATCTTCACCCCACCCTCTAGCAGTATTGCTGATGTTATGAAAAATGTTGTGAAGGGTTTTATATATCAGGACATGGAGGTTAGTGGTGGGAAGATTGAGGACTGTACCTGAGTAAAACTCCCAGGAAAACACCTGGCCACAGGAGGGAGCCACTGCATTACACTTCGAAGAGACTACAATGCGCATTCAGACCACCTCACACTTGTGCATAAGCCACACTCTGCCTTCAACAACTGACCCAAAAGATCATTTAAAACTGACCGTGAATTCTGTTGAAGTCTGCATCAGCACTACCCCAAAAGTTGGCCTGCTCAAAATCTGCACATTTCATCACAAATCAGCAGGATTTAAATATAGCAAAATGTGCTAAATGTAACAGTGCAGCACTTCTAATGGCAGCTGAAAGCAACAACAAATTATCAAAACATATTTTAAGAAACAGTCAAGTTGGAAATAAGGGATAAGCACAATTCAAATGACATATTTAAGTTCTGACAAAATTTGCAGGTGCTTTATAATATTCTGCAGAGGCAGATTCCTCGCTGTCAGAAAAGCCTTCCCACTGTCATCTTTGGCACTTCCCAGTATTAGATTATTGAAATGATTCTAGGTCAGTGGCTAAGGGCTGAGAGTTGCCGTCATGCACATTAGCTATATCACACACTTGACTCAGTGAGTGAGTGCACAGCCAATGATGCAGGGTGGAATGTGCAGAGTGTCCTATAGAAGGGCAGCAGCCTGACAGTGGTTTTGGAGGGGTGGGGTGTTTGGGATGGAGGACTACATAAAGCAGAACGCAGCAGAGAAGAATACATTCACACAGAGACAGGGCAAGGTAAAATGTACTATACCTGCCAGAGGGGAGGAAGGAAAAGTCAGAGTATTCTCATCTATAGTTTCAATGTAATCTGAGATTTGCTCATATATGAATCAAATGAAGAATATTTTCCACCTATAATTATAGCATTTTTGCACATGCTGACCCTGTTGTTGGTCTGTATGCTAAGATTCTTTAATGTTTTTGAAGAAAAAAAGTATTTTATTGTGGCGACCCTGATTGTACTCCTTTCCTGATGGTGGCAGTCTGTGGGAGGTTTGAGTCACTCCCCCATGTTAATTGTTAATTATGAAATCTAGTATTTAAGTGTTCTGAGTTTTTCATTTGGGAGGCTCTTCTCTTATTTTCGTTCTTATACTTACCTTATGTCATGTAACATTAATATATAATAATAATAATAATAATAATAATAATAATGTTGTAGTTATTTTGTTTGGTTAATTCTTTATTTCCCCTAGACTTATGTTGGTATTACTGGTAATTGAAATACTTGCTGAAGAAAAGAAAATCATTCATCGAACATTGGTGTTTGATTCCACTTTTATGTTGTGGCCTTAAAGGGTTAGTTCACCCAAAAATGAAAATTAAGTCATTAATTACTCACCCCATGTTGTTCCAACCCCGTAAGACCTTCGTTCATCTTCGGAACACAATAAAGATATTTTTTATTAAATCTGAGAGCTGGATCACTCCTTCATAGACTGCCTAAGGGACTGGCTCTTTGACGGCCCATAAAGTCATTAAAGAAAATGTTTAAATATTTCCATGTGCCTACAGTGGCTCAATTATAAGTTTATCAAGCGACGAGACTACTTTTTGTGCGAAAAAAACATAAATAACGACTTTATTCTACTATTCCATTACTTCCTTATGGGCGCATGCGCGAGAACTGAGACGAGGACGTTCTTCTTCGACTACTTCTTGTTACCGGCTGCTCACCGCTTCAGAGTATACCGCCACCTACCGTATAAGATGATGATCGCGCTCCGGCTATATCAGCACATCATCTTATACGGTAGGTGGCGGTAATAACGAAAGTCTACGGGGTTGGTACAGACATGGGGTGAGTAATTAATGACTTAATTTTCATTTTTGGGTGAACTAACCCTTTAAATGAGCTGGACGTAACACTTATTCCCCAACAAGTTAGCATTTATCTGATAAAACTACAGTATACAGTAAAATATACAGTAAAACTAATTAAATATTATTATTCAGTATTATGAAAATATCTTACAATTTAAAATAACTGTTTTCTATATGAATGCATTTTAAAATGTAATTTTCATAAGTCTAAATTTTCATATATATAATTTTCATATATATATATATATATATATAAATATATATATATATATATATATATATATAAATATATATATATATATATATATATATATATATATATATATATATATATATATATATATACAACAAAAGCACTAATTAAATAATCACATCACATCCAATTTCAGCGTAATTACCACTTGAAAAATAGAAATAAATAAAAATGAAATATAATTACAGATGATTGGTGAACAATAAAAGTTTCTGTGCTGAAAATTTACACCACTGTTTCAAATATCATATTATTCAAACCACCCACAGAAAGTCACACAAATCTAAACTTTGTCAAGCTCACAAGAGACTGGTGTCAGAAGGTGAAGATACATGAGGAGCTGTCAGCCCTACTAACACATAGGCCTATTTATAAAGATTTCTGCATCTGCTACACATTCTGTAAATAGTGTGATAGCCTGTGAATGAAATATTTAACACTATGTTAACTGAATATCACTTCTCTTTCTCACTCTCTTAACAGCTTCTCAGATTAGCGTCATTAACTAATAAAACATGAAACATGGTAGACATGTTTCTAAGACGTTTAACTCAGAGGGAATATATATATTATTTATTTATTTATTTATTTATTTATTTTGCCATGCTGTAGAATCACATCAGCTAGAAATTCCAAGGGTTCACTCTAAGCATGGAGAGTCTGCTTTTAGCTATTATGCCAGCCGCAGCTGGAACCAGCTTCCAGAGAGATCAGGTGTGCACCTGTAGTCACATTAAAATCCAGACTCAAAACACTTCTGTTTAGCTATGCATTTACTGAATGAGCACTGTGCCACTATTCGTTCGACTGTTTTTACTGTTCTGTACTTTATTTTATTTTTATTCTTAAACCGTTTTAATTATTATTTGTTTGGATTATTTTAATTTTTTCTATGTAAAGCACTTTGAATTACCATTGTGTATGAAATGTGCTATATAAATAAACTTGCCTTGCCAAGCTTGCATTTTGCTCATAAATTGCATGAAATGTTATTTCACTTAGCCTACATTATACATCTTGTGCTCAAACACTCGGTGCTTTTCCTTTAACAGAATTTCTCTCATCGAGCCCTTTTACACTTGACCACTTCATGCTTTTTACTGATCGGATAGCTATCCGATCCCATCTAAAACGCTTCTATTTGCACTTAATTTCCACAGAAATGTTTATCAGCAAATGATACAAGTCCGATCTTGCACATTCAAGTTCACATCACTAAAAGGAACCGATTCGCTATGTGTAGCAAATTATTCTCATCAGCTGACTTCAAGATTTAAAAGAGCAGAGAGCCGAATCAGGACTAGTGAGAGAATTTAGCATTCACCACTTTTAATGAAGATGACATTTGTGCTGAGCGTCAGGAATGAGATGCAGAACGTTGAGTTTAATTTGAGGCAGTTTGTGCGTCTGCTTGCTGAAAAGAGATCACTCTTAGAAAAAAGGGTTCATTAGGGTTCTATATATGAACCATAGCGTTCTTTACTCAACTCCAAAGAACATTTTATGCTAAGGTTCTATAATGACAAGAAAGAACCCTTTTGGCACAAAGGTTCTTTATAGGCTATTATTCATTCATATATTACATTATTCTGCAAAATTTTGTAGTTGCAATTCAATGATTGTTTATTAAACTGTTGTAGTAACTTAATATCACATTTTAATCCGGCTGATTTTTGGAGGAGAAAACTGAAATGGCACTCTTTGTGTGATATTGATCAACTACATAAAATGCTATAAATGTATACATTTTCTAACCCCATATCTTGAATTTTATGATTATTCACAAGCATTCATAAATGCATTTTAGGGTCTTGATGTTTGTCAATAATATGAAATATTTAATCCAGAAAGAAAAAAACAAATGATAATGAATTAACCCAAAAGGTTCCAGGTAGAACCTTTTTCCTGGTTACAAAGAACCCTAAAGGGTTCCTTTTATTGAACCCTTAAAAGGGTTCTGTATAGAACCTTTCAGGGTTTCCAAATACGTAGCGCTGATAGAACCTTTAAGGTTCTATATAGAACCTTTTCTTCTAAGAGTGTACTCATCTCCAGCGGGCCAAATGGAAGAGCGGTGTAGTATCTGGCTACTCCTTTTCCTAACCTACACATTTATTTTACCATTTTGGGTTGGATTTCAATCGGTCTCAAATGCATTTTGAAGGGCATTCACAACTCCACAGCTATCCAATCAGAGGAAACATGAAATGACCATAAACAGGCCCAACACAATAAGTAAGGAGCGTGAAATGTAAAACCCAGCAGTGATTACAAAGGAGAAATTGCTATTGTTCCACTCCACTCACATACTCTTTCTACGCTTCTCAGTCTCTCTTCCAGAGGAACATCAATGCACCACTGCAAATTGGCTTCTTCACAGTCAAAGATTTGCGAAAGCTAAATTTCCTTCACGCTGCCGAATACCCCCAATCCGGCCTCCCCTCATCAGGCCATAGCTCTTGGCACAGAGGCACGCAGCAATAGATGCTCACTCAGGCAGAAGGTTAGTACATTTCAGATTTAGCAGGCGCTGCCTGGGTACAGGAGCGGGCATGCAGTTTCTCACCTATGTACTGTCCATTGAAATAGCCCTCACAGTCACAGTCTTCTGTAGGGAAGCAAGCAGGGAGAGAGGGAGTGAGCAGAGGAGATCAGGAGAGAGAAAGCAGGGCTGCAGAACTACAGTACAGTTACACAAGCAGGTTCAACAATTAGGTAGGCGGGCGGGAGGGTGGACGGGCGGGAGGTATTTCAGCAGACTGAAATGACGGCTGTGGTCAACCTCAGCTTTGTTATGTGCCAAAAAGTAAATGGTGTGATAGAATGTAAATATTAGGATTCGCTTTTGTGGTGGAGTGTGACACAAAGGAAACAATGGGTGTTTTGTAACCTACAAATAATGGAAACGAGGCCCTTCGATTGAAAAAGAGATGAGAGAAGGTGGTAGAGAGTAAAAAAAACCCATCACCTGACAGCTAGACAATCTGTGAAAGAAAACTGGGAATACTTGTAGGTGTCAGTAATTTTGTGTTTCTGTACTGGTCTAAATGCTATATTAGACTTGTCTTAAACTGACACCTAATGTTGGTAATGTACTATTATGCAAAAGAAAGAGGTGTCAGTTACTGATGCCATTGTAAAAATGTGTTATTTACAGTCAGCCAGATTCATTTATTTCATATACAAAAGTGTTACTCATAATAACTTGTATTTGGATTAGGGCTGTCAAACGATTTATCGTTGATTAATCACATCCAAAATAAAAGTTTGTGTTTACATAATATATGTGGGTGCACTGTGTATAATTATTTTATACATATAAATACACACACATGCTTGTATATATTTAAGAAATATTTTCATGTATATACTGTATATAGATTTGTATATAATTTATATGTTATGTAAATATAAATATTTTTTATATAAATAATATTTTTTTCTTAAATATACATGCATGTGTGTGTATATATATATATGTATATATACACACAATAATTATACACAGTGCACCCACATATATTTTGTAAACACAAACTTTTATTTTGGATGCGATTAATCATTTGACAGCCCTAATTTGGATGGTTGTGTGATCTCAACATGACCCACATTAGGTGACCAGGCCCAGGTAAAATATAAAACATGGAAACCCAAAGTGTGTGTGTACAGTGTAACAGCACTTGTAGTCTCTCTCCAGGAATTAAAATAGATTAGGTGAGAGACTGGCCTAATTTCCTGAATGACTGTGGTACCAATACGTGTGTGATGTGTGTGACTGTGTGAACTCGGATCTGGAAGACCAACCTTTATCACATCCCTGGTCATCTGGTGTCAGCAGTAAAAGGAAAAGGAAAATATATGACGACAACGAAAGGAGACAAAACTGCAGACAAACTCTGAATGGGAAAAGATTCTACACTGGCACTGGTGTTTATTTATTAAATAGAGATTATTCATAAATGACATCACACCCACAACATGCAGGTCCACAGTAAGTCGGTTAAGCAGTAAAGACCAACTCAGAAATGCAGTAATAAAGGAAAAAGCAGAATAAAGAGAGCAGATATAATACATGTAATAAGAGTCTGTGAGTGAGGAGAGAGAGAGCGGGGCATGTTGCTAATCTGCAGATGTGTCTGTTCTCTAATCAGCTTTAGATTAGAGAACATGAAGCGCTCAATAATCACCTGGCCACTTCACACAAGCAAATTATGCCTCCCGTTAGTCAACACTGATTAATAACTGAAGGGGTTTTTGTAAGGGAAAATGAATCAGTCTGAAATACTCACAGACAGTTTTTTGGGGAGACTTGGAGTTTTGAAGAGTGCCCATTTTTATTCTGAAGGCTAACCGCCTGAGAAAGAAAACCATAAGAGGAGAACTTCAAACTGTTGAAAAAACATTACTAAATCTCTTGGCAAATATATTTTGTACTGGGCTGACTTGAGCCATCATATACTATATTGAGCAAGACCAAACAAACACATAATCTCATAATATCTAATAATCTCATAACCTCATAATCAAAGCCCTATGGAGCAGTATCAGACTCACATTCTGACTAGAACAGGAGTTTCACGAAGTCAGGCTAGTCTTTTTTTTTTGGTAAATAAATAAACTGCATTTGCATTCAGCTCTCCCTCGCTTCTGAGTCTCTCCATCACTGCAACTATATTTTCAAATGTACTAAATAGCAACTTCATCATTGCAAATGAGTAACTACAATACAAGTGTACTTACCTACAGAAAGTACTAGGTAATTTCAGGTAACTACATGGGTTTAGGGGTAGGTTTAGGGTTAGTACCTAGTTATCACCAAATTATTGCATTTACTATAATTATGTGCTATATTTAATAAGTACATAGTATGTACATGGGGAACAGGACTGCAAAAGTACTTCCAAAATTATATTAAAGTGCATTTTGGTGTAATTTATGATGATAAATTCTGGTTTAGTATCAGTCAGAACTTAAGGACCAGCAAAGCCAAGATGTTCACCAGCAAAATTTAAATGGAGAGAGTTAAACCTTACTTTTTTATTTTAGTAGAGCTCCTAAAATATTTAGCATTTTTATGCAAACTAAACATCTCTGAGGTGTGTGTTTTATGGATGATTTGTCCCACCTCTCCTGAAAATGTTTGGATGGGATGAGTCCTGCACGCAGGCTGCAATCTCCCACTCTCTTGGCCTGCCACCACGTCTGATCATCCTGACTGACCACCTGCAGGACGTCTCCACGTTTAAACGGAAGCCCTGCCTCCTGACACGGCGTGGCTTTGTCCTCCAATGGAGTGTAATCAAACAGTGCCCGCATGTAGACCTGAAGATGACACACCGTACAAACAAGATACAAACTTAATGGACAAGAAAAAAATACTGGAGAACTGATTTCTGCTAAATTACTAAGTTTTATGCTATTTTTAAAGTCAATCACCTTGCTTTCTTTCAGCCTGTCCTCCTCTTTGATTGCTGGGATGATCTTCAATGTGATAGAGCCTTGTGATTGAGACTAAGAAAGAAAAAACTGCTCAAATGAATCTGTTTTGACAATAAACAGGAATGATTAAGTCAAGTCAAGTGATTAAACTGGTAAATCAAATATGATCATATGATATGCCAATTAATTCTTTAATTAATCACAATTAATCACAATATTTACTGAGAAAACCCCAAACATTTAAATTATATAATTTTGTGGATTAAAGGTAATGGTACACTATGTAACTTTTGGCCCTCTAGAGGTTAAAAAACAAAACTGCATGAGTTTTGGTTATGCCTTGGCTCTGTGTACTCTGTGTATGTGACAGAGAGAAAGAGAGATTATCCTACTGATCATAAAACTACTTGGTCACTACTTGGCTTATGAAATATAACCAGTTTAGATGGAAAGGATCGTAAGCTGACTATCTGAAGACGTTACTGTAGCTATACCATTAATAGACACGATGCTTCCTTGAGAATAAATTCCAGCACAGCACAACAACAACCAAAGTGAAATGACCCTTCACAATAGATAATGCTTTACTATGAACTCTGTTAGAGAGCTACATATGGCAATTTATCTGTTCAATAAAATACCTTTCTCACTTGTTTGTTGAGAAATAAAAACACCATCTATACAGAACGTCACATTTAAGCTCTGTCTTTGCCAGCAGACTCTCCTCAGTTCAGTGTTTTTTTTTAAACTAGTGATTCTCCAGGAAGTTCAAGGTTTAACATTAGCTGCTCCATGTTAACCTTTCTCGCTTATTGTGACAACTAACCTATACCCCTCCCAAAACACACAACGGAGCAACTTTTCTCTATTACTGTAACATAATATGGATAAGACGAGACACACACGGGCGAGTGACGCATGTACGCAATTTCCCAAGAAAACCATTCCTCTAAGTCTAAAATATAAACACTTATAATAGGCTTAATGGCACAATATGTATTTTCTGCTTTAAAAATAGCAAAAATTACTGTAACTATTATATATTTCTATAAGATATGTACTTACATTATCCCAACATTTTCCACCAACTTTCAAATCCGGAGAAATTTATAGTTTAATTCGAAGACATGTTTCTTTTTTTGTTTCGACGAAAAATAAATGTTTTGTCTATGGCGTCAAATAACCTTTGATTCCTCTATTTTCTCTAACTTCCTGCGGAATTCGGTGAAACCTCCAAACACAAAGGGGAACATCGGACTACTGCGAATAAAAGCAAAAAAAAAGACGAAGAAGAAATAAGTTAGCCTAGAAATCTACACGCACCCTAGCGGCAGCAAAAATTATTTTGCTACAAAGTGTGGTCTAGCAACTCTCCGTTGACTTTCGCAGTGGAAAATCCAAACTCTGGTCTGGCCAATCACATCGTGTATAGAGTTGGTGGGCGGGCTTAACACAATGACGGCAGAGTTGTGATGGTTCTGCGCCGTGATTTCCATAGGTGATTTCCCTGATACTTAAAAACAAACAAGACGCAGCTGGCGAACAGCGGTCTTTCGATTCGGCTTGGAGAACGTACTTAAAAAAGGAAGATGTTTTCAGAGTTTTAACGACCGGATAAGGCAAAAGTTTAATATATCAACTTGCTCTGCTGGAGGGAAAACCAAGGGGAAAACGCATGGGACTCACTCAGCCACAGCCATCATCGCTCTGGTTGGTTAGCGTTATCCTATGGCGTGCAGAGGGATATTGAAAGACAACCTTTTATCCCGGCCCCGGATTGAGGTATGCCAATTGTGAGTTCCCAGACCTAACATCTTGATAGGTCTGGTTTGCCAGGCTAGAAATAAGTAGTAGCTAATATCATTTTGCAACTGCACCAAACTTGACCGAAACTATTATATGTAATATTTATACTAGTCTGTATTATATAGTCATGGACCACAATTATGCTTTTGCCTGCACGTTCTGCTGCTGAAGCCAGCTCAGTAAAGCGCAAACATATGGGTAAAAAATATGACCCAAGAAGGGTTTAGGACAGGAGAAGAAGCATGACACGGGTAAACATTGGGGTTGCGTTTAAAAAATGGAGAGAGCTTTGTGACAAGCTAAATCTACAGAGAGATGCCGATCTCGCTTGCATTCTAATTAACATGTAAGCACCCATTCAGCTAACTATATATATCCGTATATTTTGTGAAACGATGATGTCATGAGAGAGTATCATGTACAGTAGTGTTAATTCATAGTTGTTCTATATATAGCTGGAGAAATTAGCTTCATATGCAGTTCACTTAACGTTATCTTGTTCCATATCATAGTATAAACGTAATTGTAATTATTAACAAAAGGTGACCGTGTTTTTTAAACATCTATTAATACTAGCTAGATGGAATATTGATTTAATAGGGGTCTGATAATTCATATATCTCTCTGTTTGAAAAGACGTGATTGTCAAAATACTTAGAATAAATGAGGAATGTGGGGAATGACAGAGCACACGTGTCCCAATAAACATCGTATTGCTGGTTCGCGCACACACTCCCTCTCCCTCTCCCTCAGAGGGCTGGTTGTCATTGACAGCGACAACAAATCCTGTGAGTTTACGCTCTTTCCCGACGTCATCAAAGTATACGTCTTTTGTGATTATTTTGATTGAGTGACCCCTGGTGGCCAAAAATACATACTGTACATTTAACATAATGAATCAAAGTAAGACAAAAACTTGCTTTGGAAGGAGTGATGATGTATGGCCATTATTCAAATTTGGTCAGTTTGACAAGCGGAAACCTTCCTGTCTCTCTCTTGAAACCAACACGGATGTGACTTAAACTGCAATTCATTCGACTGACCGTGAAATCAGATCAATCCTATATATACCCCCATGTTAAAATGCCCAACTTTACAGCAGAACAAAATTTCTTTACAGCCTGGTGCAAAAAGTGGTTTTGGTCTACCCTCAGGGTTAGGCCAAAAGTCGTTTTGGCCTAACCCTAATGTCACTAACCCTGATGTCACTGCTAGTCATTAATCTACTGTCTGTTAGCCATCACATCACCATAACTTATGGCTCACGTCACGGACACTACATCCATATTTTTTTACCGTCTATGAATTCTTAAACGAACAAAAAAGTTACATAGTGTACTTTTAATAATATACTTATTATATTATTATATTACATGTGAATTACATTTAAATTGTGGCATGCAAATGCATTAAATAGGCAAAAAAATGGCTTAAAAGAGTAATATATTGTATGGACGCATTATACAGTATATATATATATATATATATATATATATATATATATATATATATATATGAAATGCTTTGATGGTAGAAAAATGTTTAGGAAGCATTTGTTATTTTTGTGCTTATGTGTTTAACCCTTGTGTGGTGTTCATATTTTTGTTACTCAGCCAGTGTTCGTGGGTCTGGTGGACCCGCTGCATTTTGGGGTTTTTAATTCAACACAATCAAACAATTTTATGTTAAAATACTCAACAGATGTTTCCTTCATCCCAATTACAAGCAATATAAACAGCATATATGGTTAATATTTTCTCTTTACCTTTGTTAGATCACATTTAAGAATTAATGGCAGAGGGTAAAATGTGCAGGAATGTGAGAGCAGACAGTGGCCATGCTTGAATATTGCAGCAATGTTTTGACCTTTTGTGGGAAAGGCAGGTGCAGAAACACAAAATTCACACACTCACACACTCACTGACAGTAGGAGGACAGAGTAAAGGTACACAGGACCTACAGTTTCCACACTTTTAGTAGCCTCGGGTCCAGTGGACCCGAACATCCTCTGTGTAATGTAAATGTGTAGGGGGGTGTACAGTATGTTTTCATTGAAAATGTGTTCTGATATATGTTCTTCACATAAAATGAGCCAAGGCCAATGAGTCTGAGTTTGAAAAAATAATTAATTGTATAATTTTTCTTTTGATAAAAAATGAAAACGGGTCCAACAGACCCGAACACCATACAAGGGTTAATTGTTTTGTTTGTTTTAATCATTATAATTAATTATGCCAAATGAATGTGAAGGAAGTCAGGAGGTCCTCCTTACCAGTAGTTGACTGATCTCATCTGGTCTCTTGTGCATTACAGAGCTGCCATTGACTTCTCTCAGTTTATCACCGACATGCACCAGACCTGTGGAGAGAGGAAGGATACCTGATTTACAGAATCACTACAACATGTTCGAAGCTGTACCCGTCATTTGATCCACAATACAATTTATAGGCATAGTTCAATGAATTTTTAATGATCAAGATCATTCCCACCACACATACAGCATATATGGGTAATATTCCCATGGCAACAGCTGTGGTCAGGTGGTAAGTTAGTCTGTTTGATTCAGTTGATTGGGTCTCAGGAGAGCCTCCTTGACCACAAAGATGGGCCATTGCAGCAGACTTGCAGCCCAGTGCCCATCACATAGGTAAAAATAACAAGCATATCTAGCACAATCAGTAAAGGTGCAGGGATATTCAGGCACTTCAATGGTTTTAGTGATGAACACAGAACCTTTGAAGACTGCAATGGTTTTCCATTGATATACTCAATGGTAATTACAACAAAATATAAAACACATTTCAGGAGTATATTCGGTAAAATAGCTTAGCATCATGATTATAATGGAATCCAGCATGGAATAAAATGAGACCTAGATTAAAGACAAATTCTTTGGTGTCACTCACCACTCCTGTCTGCAGCCCCGCCCTTCACTGATCCGTGCCACAATCACGGCCCCGGTGG
>JAQIUQ010002800.1:60000-120000 GCA_030378365.1 Hybognathus amarus
CATGTAATGAATACTTTATAACATATGATGCTGCAAGTGAATTCAATGCAAAACCTACACACCTTCATCAGGTAGCTGAGACTTCTCTCACTGAAGACATCCTTGAGGAAGACCATGTCCTCTTTGTGATTGGCATCTGGACGCAGCTGTGAGGTCAGCAGGGCAAGCGTCTCGTGCAACCCTACATGTAAACAGAGATCGATAAGAGTCATTGTGACCGTACATAAGTGTGTTTGTTTCGATTTTTCCACTTGTGCAACTCACCTGCTCCTGCAGAGAGAACTGGCATGGCTTCTTTCATCGATAAGGAAGGGGTTGACCTGAAAAAGAGGTAACCGTTATAGCAGTATAGGCTATGAAACCCACAACGTCCTGACAGTGTTTTCAAAATCAATTATTTTCATTGTAGTTTTTAGTTTACGACAAAGGGCTTGGCAAAATGTAAACATTTGCGACACTAACATTAAGAGTAGTCAGATATCATGTTCCGTGTACGTTGGTTAATTACATCTTTAGCCTTGTGTTTTTGTTTAATTTATCTTTTATTTTACTGCATGGTTACTGCATGCAGTAATGAATGTTCACTGCACGATTCACAAACAAATGGCTCAGTAACTCTTATGAACCGGTTCTTTTTAACGAAGTAGTGAAACGTTAAAGGGTTTGTTCACCCCAAAAATGAAAATTAATTCATTAATCATCTACTCCCATGCTGTCTTCGCAATCATCGTTCGTCTTTGGGAACAAATGAAGATATTTCTTACTAAATTTGAGAGGTGGATCACAATCACATAGGCTCCTAAGGGATTGAAACTTACAGCCCAGAAAGTCATTGAAGAAAATGTTTAAATATTCCATGTGATTACAGTGGCTCAACTATAAGTTTATCAAGCGACGAGAATACTTTTTGTGCAAAAAAACTAGCAAAAATAACGACTTTATTCGACTACTCCATTTCTTCCTTGTAGGCCTGAGACAAGAGTTCAAGAGATTTCCACGACACATGCGCGAAAATTGCTATCATTTTCAACTACTGCAGTTCAGTTCTCGTGCATGCTTCGTGGAAATCTCTTGAACTCTTGTCTCAGGCCTACAAGGAACAAAAGGAATAAAGTCGTTATTTTGGTTTTATTTCTGCACAAAAAGTATTCTCTTCGCTTGATAAACTTATAATTGAGCCACTGTAGTCACGTGGGAATATTTAAACATTTTCTTCAATGACTTTCTGGGCCGTCAAGTTTCAATCCCTTAGGAGCCTATGTAGCAGTGGTCCACCTCTCAAATTTAATCAAAAATATCTTCATTTGTGTTACGAAGACGAACAAAGGTCTTAACGGGGTTGGTACAGCATGGGAAGAGTAATTAATTACTTAATTTTCATTTTTGGGTGAACTAACCCTTTAAGAACTGTAAATAAGTTCACTATTGACTCCCTCACTGAACCGCAAGTATTTTTTTTTTTCTGTCCAGTAAAAGAAGATGTAGCCTATGTGATTCTACTGAAAAGACATCATTTTATAACTGATTTTGAAGTTCTAGAATTAGAAAAAATCCTGCTTATAGCTAATTGCTGAAAATAAATCATAAAAGTGATTTATTTTGTTTAAAAAGTACAAAGGTGGCAAGGCTTTTACCCCACACACAGGGCACAAGGCTCACCAGCATGGGGCAAAAGGCACAATGTATTTTAGCAAAAGTATATTTTTTAATAATGTATTAATAAAGTCTTTTTTTACTTTCAAAGTTTAAAACAATGACTTTAGCAAACTTTGTTACATTTTCTGTTTATTTTAATAAATTTAAAAAAAATAATAAAATGAATAAAATGTTAAGATATACATTTTAAAAATACAGAAACAAAATTATTTTAAAAGTAAAGATTCTAAAAGCATTGAAGTATAGATCCCATATTTTTTAAATATAGATTAACATGCTATTATTAATAATATCATATTTTTAAATATGATATGATTCATATTTTTTTCCTTCACTATTGACCAGAAACAAAGTTGACATGACTGCAACACCATTAGTCCTTTTTTTATATAATAACCCTGTATAATTTTTCTTTGTTTTATCTTTTATTTACAAAATCATATTTTCATTATATTTTTAATGTATGACTCATCTACCATCTCATATTTCTTGCTGGTGTCTTCAAGGCTCTATAAATCTGTTTAAATACCTGCAGTGGATTCGGTACATCAATATCCCATCACTTTTAAGCTCGCAACTTATATTTCATATAGTTCTACTGGGTGTGCATTGCCTCTATAAGATTAATGGATATTCATCCATGATAAAGTGCTAGAATAGAGGAGAGAGAGTGACTGGAAGAGATGAGTGATGCTCTCATGTGGGTGCCGAGAGGCCGCAGCAGGAAAACAAAGCTCAGAGTGCTGCCACTACTTCCTCTTTTACACTCTTTCTCCCTCACACACACACTCTCCCAGAGCAATTCAGACGTGCCATACTTTCAGAGTGCATGCCCAGTGAAACACAAATAGCAATTCTACAAGCACTGATTCATCTAGAAAACAGACGAGAGACAAAAAATAGAAACTCTACTGCAGTGTTTCTTCCTCCGTAACACACAGCATAGGGGTGTTGTAACATGGGGTGAGCTTTATCAGTTCAACCAGTAAGAAATGAGCTACAGATGTTTGCCTCTGTGCTTAGACTGGGAGTCTAGAATGAATTCTGATGTAGATGAACACGTCAATACTGAGGAGTGTATTCATTGTATAACCAAGCCACTAATCCTGCAGATTTGATGCATTGCATTTGTGGCAATAATTAGATAAACATTTGTGACTATTCCATATAGTGACACACAATATAACAGCATAATGTACTTCCTGGTTTGTCAGTGAAAAAATGAGCATATAGATGGATGCTGGCACCATAATACCATAAAGCAACATTCAATTCTCAACAATATCAGGAGAGTGAATGTGAGATATAAATCCAATCATGACTACCACAGATAGGAATCCACACTCACTTTTGCTCTAAAGGATGATGTCATTCCCACTTTAAGCTGTTCTGGTAATGATGTAATTGACAAAGGTACTTTGTGGAAGCAATACACAGGGGAATGAGTTGTTTTTTAAAGGTAGGTGTGTGTGTGTGTGTGTATGTGTGCTTATAAGGGAATAGAATAAACTGTTTGTACAGTATAAAACTAATTACACCTATGGAGAGTCCCCACAAAGATAGCGCAACAGAGTGTGTGTGTTGGTACGAACAGTACAACAAAGCTAGTATTGAGAAAAAAAAGGTTTTGTTGATAGAAACATTAAATAAATAAGTATATATACAGTCTATCATTAAATGTATTAATCTCTTAAATAAAATATCTTACTGGCCTCTAACGGTGTATAACTAAGTATAGCTGTAATACATTTATTACTGTATTTTATCAAGAATATTAATAATCTGGTTATGTATAAGTGCAATCTTTGTGTTGTATGGCTTGTTCATAGACCTAAAAAGATAAATATAAGTTCTGGCATAAAAGCATGAACACGTCATCATGTGTGCTATTTCTGTCTGGAACAGCTTAGAGCCCTTTCGTTTTGGTTTTTTTTTTGGCTTAAATGTGACACACACACAAACTCTCAAAGACCTCTCCGCAACCTTATTGGCTTTAAAGGTCTGTTTAGGTCACACAGTCTTTGGCAGATAGTACATCTGTTTGGTCTTCCTGAATTCTCATGGATGTGTGCTGAATTTCAGAACATCAAATCCACTAAAAGACTTGGATGGATGTATTAAAACACATGTAGTTAAGTAAATGGTGCTGTCTGTTTGCTGTCTGGAGGATATGTAAGGGAACCAGAGCAAAATATCTGACCTATAGGAAGCTTCTGTTTCTGCCAGTCACCTGCTCAGGGTTCTGACATATGAATAGGATTTAACATTTTAAAAATTACATTTCAGTGCATCTTTTTATTCTTTCCTTGTAATTAAACTTTAAATGGAAATGTTGTAATATTTTCAATGTAAAATGCATTACTTGTTTTCTACTGAAGGCTAATATCCCCAAAAAATGTTGTTGCACCATCAAACACTTTGCCAATTCTTGTCTGGACCTGTGTTCAGTTTTGGGCATATCCTGTTTTTTTCAAACAATGTCAGACGCACACTCATGCTAACAGCTACAAAACTCTTAATTTAATTTCAGTTATTGTGCCTGATCAGGTTATCGAAATAGATAGGTTTTCACAGACAGAGATAAAAGCATGTACATGATTGTTAAAGGAGTTTTTATATCCCTCAGGATGAATTTTGATCTGTGCTGGTGATGAATCTGGGAAGGCAAAGTGAGGTCTGAGATAAAGCATAACATTTTGACCTGGACAATTTAAGATACAAATAAAAAAAAACACTGAGTATATAGTATAACTTTTAAGTGATTTGTAACTCCTTTTTGACTAAAAGCCCCCTATTGTCCAATGCAATATTTGAATATTCAATATTTCCTCTTGTATTATGATTATGCTGCTTGTTATCAACACAACAGAGTTGGTGTTACTAAGTAATTAATTACTGTAATTTATTTACCTTTTCCTTGAAAAAGTAATGTAAAGCACGTGCTTCATTTTGTCTGTAATTTAATTAGTTACTTCTGATGTAATAGCATTAAATTCTGTATTATAGAACAATTCTTTATAAAAAAAAAAAAAAGATTTAACTTCTAATGACAAAATGTATGTTTTTTAATGTAAACTCCCTTGAAATACTTTGGTGAGCTCAAGAATAACTTAATAGTATTTATTTGAAAAATATTAAAAGTGCAGTTTCATGTCTTATATTGTTCAACTATACAAGGTTGATATGGGATTTAGAAAGTAATAAGTAATGCAATGATTTATTAGTAATAATAAAGTAATTAGAGGAGTAATCTAATCACACTCTTGAATATGTAATTAGTAGCTTAGTGATTGATTACTTACCCAACACACTGGTTATCTGAACTTCCTTATGAACAGAAACTGAGTGTTGTTATTAAGGGGAACATAAATTAGATTTGGCTTGTTTTTAGCATTTAAACTAAGGATTACATAGTATATATATATATATATATATATATATATATATATATATATATATATATATATATATATATATATATATACAGTATACATATATATATGAAGAGTTCAGATGCTAAAGCCTCTAAATGCCATTTGAAATTTTCTTCTAAAATGATCATTTTTATCAAGCTTATATATTCAAGTCCAGTAATTTCACTTAAATGACAATTAATAGGTAATCCTCATTGCAATTTAAGTGAAATTACTGAACTTAAATATACAAGCTTGATAAAAATGATCATTCTAGAAGAAAATTTCAAATGGCATTTAGAGGCTTTTGCATCTGAACTCTTCATATATATATATATATAGGCTGTCAAGCAAATAATCGATTAATCGCATCCAAAATAAGAGTTTGTGTTTACATAATTTATAAGGGTGCACTGTGTATAATTATTTTGTATATATAAATACACACACATGCTTGTATATATTTAAGAAATATGTTCATGTATATACTGTATATAGATTTATATATAATTTATATTATATATAAATATTTTATATATAAATAATATTTTTTCTATTAAATATACATGCATGTGTGTGTATTTATATATGCAAAATAAGTATACACAGTGCACCCACATATATTATGTAAACACAAACTTTATTTTGGATGAAGTTGTCTGCAGCCGCATATATATATATATATATATATATATATATATATATATATATATATATATATATATACTGCATTTATATATCATTTCATTGTTTTAAGTCATCTCGTGCTCAACTTTGCTCAGAACCATTGATCTAGATCAATATTATGCCAACAAGTGAATCCTTATTCTTAGTCTTTCTCTAGAGCCTCTGAAGATGAAAGTGGTGCATATTTATGACAAATAGGGGAGATTTCATAGTGCCAAATGGGATTCATGAATAATAATCTGACCTTGGGGGTGAAAGGTCAGACATCACAAGAGAAGCTCCTTTTGTTAGAGATTAAAAACACAGAGAAACATCAGTTTGAATGTTTTCCTGGATCATCTTCAAATATTTCAATCATCTAAGAGGAATATAAGTTGTCTGGAGGCTGTACTCAGTATTGTTAGACTCATTATTGTGCAAGAGAAAGTGTAATAAATAGTTCATGAACCAAACTCAAATATGTACCGTTCTGGCACAAAAAGCGGTTCTTTAATCCTGCACCCACCACCACACAGATCCTGACCATTAGAATTCAACTCGCAGTGACCTAATTCTGTTTCACTTACATTGTTGCACTACCGTGTGCAACACATAGAGGAACGCATGCATCCTACACAAACAATGAACATAGATGGACAATTACGATCATGGAAACAGGTGTGTGCACGTTTTCTTCGGCAGTGTTGTGAAAGCATCAGTACTCTCTCTCTCTCTCTCTCTCTCTCTCTGCATCACAGTCTTTCTCTTCCTCTCTCTTCCTTCATCTGCAGTGCAGTGCTGATTTGCACATATGCCACTGATTGGCTCAGAGAGAGAGGAAAAAGAGAGATAATCACCAAAACACATTTACAATCGCACGCACGATCTCGTGCAGTGCATGCTGGGTCTTGCTTCGTGTTTGGCTCCGGTATAATGAAGCAAATGAACGTGATAAAAAAGAGCAGCCTACCTCTGGCTCCGTCTTCTCCTCTGTTTTCTGTGTCTCTGCCTGGATCTGTCGTTCCAGAAGATTGCCTTACTGATCCTTTCGCTGTGACTCTTCCTCCGGCTGCCGCCCCTTCCGTCTGTCGCTTCTCTTTCTGTCTCTCTCTCTCTCTCTCTTCCACACACATACACAAACCCCCTCCCCTCCTATCTCCTCCCCTTCTCTCCTCCGTTCATCCAGCACTATATACCTCCCAGTCTCGTCTCTCTCTCTCTCTCTCAGCTGTCCATTCATGTCACCAGAGACAGAAGCAGGTGGGCGTTGTAAGACACGCAGTGAGCATCTCCCCCCCTCCCATTCACCCTCTGTCTTTTTTTCTCTTTAGATTATTGTGATCACTTGAGCAGCTCCTAGAAGCCTAAGCACTCATTCACTCGCAGTCAGATGGAAGAGAAAGAGAAAATAGGATCTCCCCATCCCCCTTTCTCTATTCCACAGGCATGCAGCATGCTTATGTTTTGTGCATGTGAGATTGTTGCTGTTTCTTTGTTGTACATATGGAGTATTCCAGGCAGAGCTTAGGTCCGTGGGTTTCATTGCATATATATATATATATATATATATATATATATATATATATATATATATATATATATGAAGAGTATCAGTAATGCAGAAAGCCTTTAATGTGCCATTTGAAATTTTCTTCTAGAATGATCATTTTTTATCAAGCTTCTATATTTAAGTTATGGTGATTTCACTTAAATGACAATTGATAGGTGATCTTCAGTGTCATTTAAGTGGGATATGAGCTTAAATGCGCAAGCTTGATAAAAGTATAGTCTAAAGAAAATTTCAAATGGCATTTAGAGGCTTTTGCATCTGAACTCTTCATATCTATATATATATATATATATATATATATATATATATATATATATATATATATATATATATATATATATACACTGCTCAAAAAAATAAAGGGAACACTAAAATAACACATCATAAGATCTAAATGAATGAAATAATCTTATTTAAATATTTTTTTTTCTTGTTTTTACTTTTTAAGTGTTGTTTAAGTGTTCCCTTTATTTTTTTGAGCATATATAATATATATACATTTACAATTAAAACTGAATGTAAACAGAAACTTTAGAATTACTCATAAGATGTAGAAAATAAATAAATAGCCTACAATACATACAAGATGTTTTTTCACTGTTTAGGTCATGAATCAAAACAGTAAATTTGTGACATTTATCACTCTTATCAACTTCAACTTTGTACAGATACCTTTTTTCGTGTATTTCTTTTAAATTGTCTAACTTATTAACTGATTTGTCAGAGACAGTAACTGATGATATGATCTATTATAAAATGCAAAATTTAAATTGATATTCTAATTTATGAAAACATTTGTATTAAATCAAAACTGGCCATTTTAAATTAACATTTGTTTAAAAAAAATATATGGATACTATAATTTGTAATGAAAATGAAAATCTTGCAGTGAAACTTGCAATGAAAAATGTAAAAATAAAATTAAAAAGAAGCAATTTTGCATGCAGTGTATGTTTTAAGCTAATGTGTGTTTACTTAAAATACGCCATTAGAAACACGAACATTCTAACATCAACATACTAAATTCACTGACTAAATAGAAAGATTAAAGACTTGCAATTTATAATGAAACTCTTATTTTACCCATGGTGTGGTTTTGATCAGGGCCGTGTGGTCCTCTCTGACGAAGTAACCTTATTGAATAAATTTAAGCATAAATAACATAGATGTTCTGTCAGAAGCCCTTCCTTTTCCGGGTGCAGGGGTCATTAAAGGTTGAGAGTGTTGTTTTGGGATGTCTGTCTAATTAATTCAGAGACATCTGTTACACCTGATCTGACTCTAAGGAAAGATTTACAAGAGCCCTCTAGTCAGAGAGAGAGAGAGAGAGAGAGAGAGAGAGAGAGAGAGAGAGAGAGAGAGAGAAATTTAATAAGACAGAAATTTGCACCATTTCTACAGTAATACCACATTGAAAATATAAACTGAATCTAAAAAAATAACCCTGTAACCCTAGTTCTGTGAAGGAGGGAATGGGAGATCATGACGTCGATGTGATGACTTAATTGGGATCACTTCAGGGAGCCTTATCAGACTTATCAGAAGCGTCACATTCCCCGCCCCAGAGCCGAGATTGTGACGGCCATACAGTGATGGTCAGCAACCGTGGCGGCAGGACGTCTTGTCTCCTGTTCCCTCCTTCAGGAAACAGGGTTTACATCAGTAACCAAGACGTTCCCTTTCAGTCACTTACATTTGACGGTGACGTCGACCTGATGACGTAATTGCGATCCCATGGAAAAGGACATCGGTTGCTGCTACATCCAGGACCCTACGCAAGACTCTCAGACCCTCAACTGGCTGAAGACCCTCAACTGGCTGGGCCCGGAAGTTTGGACTTGCTGCTCCATTATAACCCACACAGTGGAACTCTTGGATAACACTGGGAAGCGTGCCTTACCTTGGGAAGGGGCACTGTGGAAGCCACATCCTGCCCGAAGGGAGGTAACATGTAGAGAATACACATAATACACCGGTAGGAGTAGTGCAACATATGGAATGATGGAAGAATACTCATATGGAATAACCGCAGGGATCACCACACATGGAACCCAGCCTAGCCCAAGTTACACAAGCATACGAGCACTAGGCCTGGCGTTGGACGCTCCACAATGTTCGACTGCCGAAGGGGTGTGGAGGAACTCACAGGGTTTGCCTGAGTGGGGAACTCAACTGAAGCCGAAAGCGCACGTATCCGCTCCATGGAGGGAGTGGCGCAGCAAGCCAGCACTAGAGCGGGAACCGGCTCAACACGTCGCCAGCCCAAAGCTCTACAGATATCTGTCAGCGACGCACCGAGTTTCAGCGCCCAAGAAGAAGCGGCAGTCCTAGTGGAGTGGGCTCTAAACCTGGGCGGGCAAGGCACGCCTTGGGCTTCGTAAGCCAAGCCGATGGCATCCACTATCTAAGTGGGCCATTCTCTGCTCTAGAGACAGCCTTTCCCCTTCTGCTGGCCTCCATAACAGATGAAGAGCTGATCTGTGGTCCTGAGGCTTTGTGTTCACAGTGCCACGTACAGGCACAGAGCCCGGACGGGACAGAGAAAAGCCAGGGCTGGGTCTGCCTCCTCCGAAGGCAGTGCTTGCCAGGTTCACCACCTGGTCCCGGAAGGGAGTGGTAGGAACCTTTGGGCATGTATCCGGGCCAGGGTCTCAGGATCACATGAGGGTTAAGCCGGGCAGGATTCTCAGGCATGATTTGTTGACCGAAAATGCATGCAGATCCCCTACCCTGTTGATGGATGCCAAAGCAACCAGGAGTAGTTTTACAGGACAGAATTTCTAACTGCAAAGGCTCAAATGGTGGTCTCCAAAGAGCCGAAAGAACCAGAGACAAATATAAGAGGGTATAGAAAGCAGGCGAGAAGAATTTAGTCTCCTCGCCCCCCTCAAGAATCTGATGATTCACTTCAATGCATACAGGCACCTCGTAAGAGGGGGCTCTAGCAGGAAGTGATGGATGTGGTCCTCTCTCAGAGCAATGGGCAAAGTTCGAAGAACTAGGTCCGGTTGGGCCAATACAGCGCAACTCAGCAAGACCTGCTCCTCCGTCCTCCCTGACCTTGCACAATGTCTGTGTAAGACGGCTCACTGCGGGAGACGCATTTTCGCGAAGGTCCGGGGGCCAGCTGTGTGCCAGCGCATCCTTGCTGCGTGTTCCTCGGTCAGGGAATAGAACAACTGGCAGTGAGATGTTTCTAAGGCGGCAAACAGATCTATCTGTGCGGTTCCGAAGCGGCTGAAAATCAGCTGGACCACCTGGGGATCTGTGGGCATCCATGGCGAACACAGAGTGCCTGGACACTTGTTCTAGGGGAACAACTCCCACTGTGTTCACACAACTGCTCTTGCGACTGCCGGAGTACGAGCCAGTCGTTGAGGTAGTTGAGAAGCTACCACAAGTTCCTTGGAGGCTCCAATGGCAGCAGCACTTGTGAGGTGTGATGGACCCACGGGAGATTGCCTTGGCGGGGAAGCCCTCACGGTAATCCCCAGATCACCCTGACCATGCACACCCGACCATTCTGAGGTCCGGAATGAACACTCAGATCAGGGCAAAGGCGAGGGGACTGCACCTCCCTTGAGGTAAGCAAGTCTCGATCTCAGCGCTGTAATAGTCATATTCTCGCAACACACACACATAAAGCAACACAGTGAAAACAGAAGATGTGAGCTGTAATGCTCGCGGCCACCGCTCAACGCTCCTTCACTGCACTGGAACAGTATTTCTTTTAAGCAGTCTGCAATGATGCAACAGTCTGCAGAAACTCAAGATTCAAACGAAAGCTCGGCTCCGAAGCGAAAGACCATGAGTGCGGTGCGCCTGTTTCCTGGTTGCAGTACCCACAGGCGGGCGTGTGATGCTTCTCCATGCACACTAACGTCATTGGCTCATTCTGTAGACACTCAGAGTTGATAGGGCTCCACAACGCATTCTCATCCCAAGGTGTCATATGATAACGCTTTTGCAAATGCGTAGACATCCAATGCACATGGCACCCTTTAGCCATGGTAGGTTTAGGTCTGGGGTAGGGTTAGACCCCTAGGAGGCGCCTTCTGCCCCATATATATCTGCAATGCATCTCATATTGACGCTAAAGGGTGCCAGTTTGCGTTGGAATGTATACACATTTGGCAAAAGCGTCAGTATATGAGGCTTTGGGAACGGGCTGAGCTCCCTGAAGTGATCCCAATTACGTTGTCACGTCGACGGCACGTTGAACGTGAGTGACTGAAAGGTAACAAATGCTATTAGAAGAAAAAGCAATTAGATGTAACTGAACACCTATAAATGCATTAGTCTTTCAATTGCATCACCATCCATTCAGTAGACAGTGTCATTCTTCTGTCATGTCAAACACCAATATTAAATGTCTTTAACACTTGCAAAAGTCTAGTTTGACAACAAAATAGAAGTCATGAAAAAAGAAAGTCAAAAGAAATACATACGTGAATGTGTGTATGCATGTGGAAACATATACAAGGACAGCTTGGACTAATATTAGATAACTATATTGTTATATTAATTTATTTTCTTTCAATATACAGAACAAGAATAATCACTTTGTCTTACAAAAGCCTTATGTACAGATATAAAATCTCCCAGTGACACATAAATAAGTGTATATATATGAAGCAAACAGATGGTTGAGTAAAAACAACAATGTCATGTTCTGATTTAAATAAATATGATTATTGGCACGACTACAGAGGAAATCCTGGTTAAGAAATCCTCTTCAATGCATAATTCTCCTATTCAAAAGACAACTTTACAGTCAGGCACAGAGATCAATTTCTGGTGGCATGCATTGTTCTGGCATACAATAAATTAATGCTTTGGAGAAGATATCAACTAAAAATTCATCATAATTTAAAACACAAACACAAACATGACATGCTCTCCTCCTACAAAATGCAATTACTGTATCAGAATACAGATTAGATCCAGATCTACTGGATTACACTTTATATTCTGCCCCTTATTTCATCCCACAGATGAGACAAATGAAACACATAATGTGTCGAAATGTGGTTCAAAATTACATGCTTTTAGTATTTTGAGTTGAAAACCACAGTAACATGTATGACAGACAACAAAGCAATGAACATGATATAAATGTGCAGACAAAACATGGTTAGAAATGACAAAAAATACAGATGCGTGGATGTTCAAATGTTCATCTCTCATTAACATACATAAGACAGGCCAGTCAAGCTTTGTGGTGAAAGAAACCCAATCATCAATGCACTTGTAGGAAGTGAGCATTTTATCCTGGGTGAAAGGGAATTTCAATAAAAACAGTAAATTGTTAAAAACAATGTATCTCTCAAAAGCCATTTGTTACCTTCAGTCTGTGATCAGCTGTATGGCTTTGAACAGCGTTAAATTTCCAGAACCATTTTGATCCAAGGCCTTTTTATAATTCATGTTGTTATTGCACTCTTTCTTTGTCTTCTTACTTTCGTTGGCTTTCCTTGCTTAATTCCTCATCTCGTCTCATCTCCTTGTATGAAGTATGGATTTTCATGACCCACCAGATAAGAGTACCGTGTGGGGTTTGGGTCCTTAAAGGTCCTCATGCCATCTGCGTTTAGGTCATACGAGCCCTTCTGCAGAAGAAATTAGTTCATATTAGCCACGTACAGGTAAACACAACCCATCAGCCCATCTCCTCATGCAGGGAAATCACAATTACCTGCTTAAAAATTCATGCAAAGCTTAAAATGGCATGCAAACAGTTGACCAAAATCGAGATCTCATCTAGAATGTAATGGCAATTCACCTCAGAATCAGAATGTATATAGTGGCGGTAAGCGGCGAATGTCACAGCGAAAAGAAGTAATAAAAAAGGAGAGTAAAGGAATATTCCTTCCAAGTTAAATAAAGTTTAAGTGATAATTGATGTTGGTGATGCAATCATTAATTTGGTTATGGTAGTGATTAAGAATTTACACACTTAACCTTTAAGTTGTATTTAATCCAGAATATTCCTTTACTTGGAAGAACTTGGACACTAAAGACCCTTTAAGGCACATCAGATCATTTAAATCAGATAATTTATGTCAGATAAATACATATATATATATATATATATATATATATATATATATATATATATATATATATATATATATATATATATATATATATATATATATATATATATATATATATATTTAATAAATTTAAATAGCATACTACTGTTACAAAATTTGGCTCTTTATTTTTTCTAAATGTTTCTGAAAAAGGCTCTTCTGCTCACCAAGGCTGCATTTATGTTAGATAAAAAAGCAATAAAAACTGAAATATGGTGAAATATTAAAACAATTTATTAATTCTCAGATACTCAGTGTCACATGATCCTTCAAAAGTCTGATTCTGAATGCTAATTTGCTGCACAAAAAAACATTTCTTCTTAGTATAATCAATATTTAAAACAGTGCTGATAATATTTTTTGTGGAAACCTTGACACTTTTATCAGAAATCTTTAAAAGTAATCTTACAGTAAGTTGAATGCGTTCTTAAAAACAGTATTCGTTTATCATTATAGTCTTAATGAGCCCAAATTTTGAATGGTAGTATTGAGTTCAGATGCAAAAGCCTCTAAGTGTCATCTGAAATTTTCTTCTAGAATAATCATTTTTATCATGCTCGTATATTTAAATGACAATTAATAGTTAATTTCCATTGTCATTTATGGGAAATTACTTGAACTCAAACATACAAGATTGATAAAAATGATCATTCAGAATATTTCAGATGGCTCTTTTGCATCTGAACTCTTCATTTCAAATCAGTAATAAAATCTGACAACAATCGGAACGTATTTTGTACTTCCGAAGCTCAAATCTATCGGATGCCACTAAAGCGACATAGTGGTGGGAAAAATATGGGATGGGAGGAAAAAATATTTGTTCTCTCACAAAAGTATTTTTTTCATCCAATCGCATATTTTTTCCACCACTTATGTCCTTTTAGAGGCTCCATACAAATCACATTCACAAATATTGTATTTTTCAGACTGGTCCAGCTAATTTTGCATGTAGAGTAAAGAAATACATGATTGACTATTTTAACTGTCCATTCCATTCCATTCCTACAGCCTCCAAATTAAGCCTTTCAATTACGTGACATCCGTTTTCAAGGCAAGATCATAGGAAGTATGTTCATGTTGTGCATTCATAAATGTACAAGTGAACCCTTTTTGCCTTTTACAGTCCCTGTCTACGAAACCATCCACACTTTTACCAGGCCATCGGTGACTTACCTTTCCTCTAATCTTCTACAGTCATAGTGTTTGGAGTGAGGCAGAGTATCAAGTCCATACGCAGAACACCGTACACACACACACACACACACACACACACAACACAGCAACCACAAATACGAGCACAAACACACACAAAGAGGTTTGTTTAAGAGCTAAATGATAATAAAACGTGTACATCTGTTATGATAATATTATGATTCAATAAAATAAAATGATGAAATCTGAGTTTGTACTACTGTTAGCTTTCAATTCCTTTCAATGCAAAGAGACTAATGCAATAGACCCTCTTTATGTGTGGCCTGGTTAGGACTGCATCTGCTCATAATGGACTTCAGTCATTCAGCCAAGTAATACATTTGTGGAAAAAGTAGGATAACGTGATCTTTGGATTAATGTTAGTGGAGTTCAGGAAGGCAGAGTAAAGAATTTAGAAATAGACTTGGATCTGATTCAACAATTTAGTATGTTAGTGGTGTGATGACAGTATTGTTAGAGTTACATCAGGTTACATGCATGTAACTTACAGTGGGTTCATTTCTACAATTATTAAAAAAAGGTACAGTAATAAGCAATATAAATGTATATGAATATACACTACCCTAAAAATTTGGGGTCAGTAAGAATGTGAAATGTTTTTTATAAGAAGTCTCTTCTGCTCACCAAGGCTGCATTTCGTTGCTCAAAAATGCAGTAAAACAGCACTATTGTTATTAAAATTTAAAATAACTGTTTTCTATTACAAAAAATGTTATTTTCTATTAATGTTAATGTCTATTATAAAAATATAAATAAAAATGTAGCCAAAGCTGAATTTTCAGCATCATTACTCCAGGCTTCAGTGTCACATGATCCTTCTAATGTGCTGATTTGATGCTCAAGAAACATTATTATTAAAATACAACGTTGAAAAGACTTGCACTTCTTAATATTTCCATGGAAACTGACCAACAGTTAAATGGTAGATGTAGAAAAAAAAGGTAACACTTTACAATAAGGTTCAGTTCATTAGTGTCAGGGTTCAGTCACTTGGTTATATTCTAGTTCGTAAAATGGTAAACCAAATTTTGTTTGTAGTTTTGGTTTTGGCTTTTATTAACTTAATAAACATTCTTATTTCCGCACTTGTATCTTTGCTTCACTTTTGACCGTTCCATGACAATTGGTTAGCATGAACTAATAATGAACTGTACATATACAGCATTTAATAATCTTTTATAATTTTAATTTCAACATTTACCAATACTTTATCATAATCTTTTTATTAACTAACGATATCAAAGATGAACAAATACAGTTACAAATGTTTTGCTCATGGTTAGTTCATGTTATTTAAAATGTTAACTAATGAAGCTTATTGTGAAGTGTTACCAAACAAAAAATATCTAAATTATTTATTTTATTCTACAGCGATATATTGTTTTATTTTAAAAGTCCACACATACGTTTGTCTTTGAATCGATGTGAAACCCACTGTAAGTTAAATATCTGTGTAACTTTTCTGTTTAACAGGTTTAAGTGACAACTTTATTTGTGAAGTGACTGAAAGGAGGTACTCACAAATCCATTAGTGTGGCCTTTTTTGCCTGGCCCTTCAACCATCTCCAGGTTGTTGCCAAAGGCATCATTACTGGAACTAGATGTGAGAGTGACACGAGGAATATGGGTGATATCCTGAGAGGGCCATGTGGCCCGCATTTCCTCAGCAGGATACGGGCTGCTGAAATGATTGTCGTTTGACCTTTTTCTGATAATGAAAAAGTAATGCACACACAAAAATGTCAACAAGTGAGAAATGTATATCCGAGTACCTAAGCATAAAAAGACACTGTAGAAGAGAGATTCAACGCACGTCTCCCTGACCTCTCATAAACACTCACCTATGAGTCACACAGATGTAGATGAGAACAGCCAGAATTACAATGAGCAGAAGTCCCCCTGAACACACACGCCACCACCACTAGAGCTAACAAAGAGGCTACGCAGAGAGACAAAGGTCATTAGACACAAATATACACGCAAAATCTATAATTTAGCACAGTAAACAAGCTGATCAATGTATTGGTGTAAACTTAAAAAGACTATTGCTTTGATGGTAAAAAAACAAGAAATATTGTAATAATAATATCTTACAGTCATTACAGTTGAAACCAGAATAGCCAAATGAACATCTGTAAAAAAAGGGAAATAAATGTTGAAACCTATCCACAGACGTCTGCTTGTAGCAATATTACAATTAACAATATTACAAGTAACAATACACGACACAAGAGGGCAGTAGTTTCTGATGCTGCACAAAAACTAACAATGCATCAAAACGAGAGTTGATTCTAATCTTTGACATGTCCAAGACTGTGATAAAAGATAAAAAATAAAAAAATCCAGTCCACAATCACATTTTATATTGAAAAAAAGTAATTTTTCCCCCAAATCAGTTACATCATTTATGAATTTGGCTATTAAAGAGTTCAAATCCTGATTCTTCTTAAACATTTAGTAGTTTTGATCAGGACTAAGGTTGATTAATAGATGTATGCAATAAAATTTGAAAGAAATATTTATCTGATACATTTTAAGCAGTTTAAATTACTGGCTGTTTTCAAAGCATTTTCCTAAAATATGAGTTAAAATAAGATTGATAAGAAAATCATTCCATTTGCTGAAACAGGGTGAAAGATATGTACAGATTAAGACTCAAAAATACCCCATAGTGGATGAAAACATCCCTAACAGCACATAAGAACAAGGAAGACAATTAGTATTTCTGAACCACCGAAATGAAATGGTACTCACTGAACACAATCAGTTCCCTGTGCTTTGTAGCCACTTGGACAAGCTGTGAAGAGATTAGAAAGTAAATAGTTGGTTTTGTGTTTAAACATAACACTTCAATAATAAAAGACTGTTGTTCTTACATTGGGATTTTATTTTAAATAATGTATAGAAATTAAAAAAAATCTTTCTTATTTTTGCTCAGTGTACTGTACATTCTGAAGCCTGATCTTACCAGACCAAGATTAACATGGATGAATATAGAATGGATATTGCACACACAATATGAAAGCCCATGTTTAATTGTTTTTTTTTTGTTGTTGTTTTTTGTCCACACAGAAAGAGAGTACTAAAGACACACTTACCTCTACAGCTTTTGGCCTGGTAAGGGCTGAGTACGTAGCCAGGTTTGCAGGTACAGAGAGCGATCCCATCATTGGCCTTACACTCTGAAGTGTCCACATCACAAGGAAAAGGTTCTTGCTCGCACAGATTGCTAACTACAAGAGACAGACAGTGAGAGAGAAAGAGAGTATAGTTGTTTAGAGAGAAGTGTGTATAAGGTCCTTTAAGTTTTAAAGCATGTTTGCCTTCACCGGTTAATTTGAAATGGTCCTGCGATGCAATATGGATTTTTAAAGTATGAATATTTCATAGACTCTTTTAATTTCATGTAGTTTCATTTCATTTGAATACCATAAAACAAACATAAGCAAACACAAACAAAAATTGCTGCCTTAAAGTTTTAAGTACAACTTAGCTGTTTAGGTCATTTAAGCTAAAATTACATCAAACTGAAATAAAAACTACTATATTATGAAAACTTATTTTGATGAGTTAAACCAATGTCAAAAAAAAGTTGTCAACTTGTTGATTATATAATTTTACAGTGTATTTTTATGTGAAATACCCAGTTTAGTTTAGCTTTATGTGATCTAAAACATTTGACATTACAAAACATGGCCACAGTCATGGCAAAACAATTCTAAACAACTAAAGTTTGGGCACTGGCACTTAATTGTGTTCCTATTAGAGGAACAATATTTGCCATTTACTGTAATACAACTGCAAAGAGAAGCTGTTTTATCATTCTTTGTGGAAATTTGTATAAAAATACTACATGTTTTTGATATTAACACTGTGAAGGTGAATTTGTTTCCTAAACATCAATTAATGTGTTTTAATGTCAAGAAATGTAGATATAAAGAATGTATTGTATTTAAAGAATGAAACAATGACAAAATTGTTCGAAAAAGTAAAAAAGTATGTGAAACCAAGTATTGTATATTTATGTAACCAATATACTGTATTGTATTCATTTATTATGTGGACATTAAAACATGTTTCACTCTGTTCATACAGCGAAACTATAATGCTAAATCTTTCCAGAGACTCACCATTGTATTGAGCGCAGCAAGAATGCCACAGTTTGCCATTCCACAGGTCGTTGCATTTTTTATACCAGTATTAATGGTCGATGTAAACGATTCCTGGGTGACTGGAGAATTGGGCTCAAAATAACTGTTCACAGAAGCCACTATACTGCCAGGCCTGAATACATTTACATCAAGATTAGTAATTGGCAAATATCATACAGAAGAGAAGAGCTTTGTTTAAGAACTTTTAAAAATGGATACTCACGTCAACTTAAGGACTGTGCTGTTAATATAGTTTGGCTGGTTACGCAGAATTGCATTTACCTATGGTGAAAGGGAAGAAAGAGTAATGACTTTAGACTCACTGAAACTGAAGGATATTGATCCAGGATATGGCATTTTTTTAAGTGTTTACTTTGCCAGTCCCAAGTTCAATAAAGTTTTATTAGCATGACTAATACTATAACAGTCTGTACTGCCAACGCAATATGTAGCAATATTGTAACTTATATAGAGAATATAGCTATATGATAAATAAATATGATTCTATATTTCCATAAATATGATTCTGAAATTATACAAGATGTATGATAACAAAATACAGTACATTTCTGATCAAAAATGTTATCCAAATTTGTATTAATTAGTTTAACTGTTATTAGATTCATAAATTGTATTCCACGCCTTCTTACTTAATAGTTATACAAACAGATTTCATAAACTGCACAGTTTTAGTGTGAAGAAATACCTCTTTGCAAGTAATAACTGAAATGTTAAAGCTAAAACACCTTATTGTAATGTAAGTTTGTGACATACCGCAATAAGGATCTCATTAGCAACTTTCAGGAATTCAGGTGTTTTGGGATCATGCATTGCAGGTACAAATGTGCGGTTCACCTTTAGTGAACTAGGGAACGATTTAGCTGGGAATAAGACAGAGTGAGGGTGATAAATAAAGATTGTTCTAAATAATCACTATAATCACATGAGTCTTATAAAAATTAAAAGACTGAATTATGTTCTGTAATGTCCCATGGCCCTGTGTAAGAAAGGTTATAAGTGATTGACAGAAATTAGCATCAGACAGATACTCACTTTCCACACAGACATTATTTAAAGGAAACGTTCCTGTCACACACTGACAGATGGAGTTCACACAAACACTGAGTGGTGGGCAGGGCACTGAAGGACAGGTAGCTTAATAAACAATAGGAGAAAGTATTAGGCATTTGTGAAGATTTACAATGAATGAACATTACACTGTTATACACAATCACACAACACATTCATTCAAACACACCTGGTGTGGTTGTGGTGTTAGTTGGGTTAGTAGTAGATACGATTGGTCCAGTCGTTGAGTTGGTTATTGGTGGTGTGGTAGCATTTCCTGTTGTAGATTGAGTTGGTGCGGTGGAATTCCCTAGTGTAGTGTTTCCAGGTGTAGTTATGTGTGGTGTTGTAGCATTGTTTCCTGGTGTAGTCATGGGTGGTGTGGTAACGTTTACTGTTGAATTGTTGCCTGGTGTAGTCATGAGTGGTGTGGTAAAGTTTACCGTTGAATTGTTCCCTGGTGTAGTCATGGGTGGTGTGGAAACGTCTACTGTTGCATTGTTCCCTGTTGTAGTCATGGGTGGTGTGGTAAAGTTTACTGTTGCATTATTCCCTGGTGTAGTCATGGGTGGTGTGGTAAAGTTTACTGTTGCATTATTGCCTGATGTAGTCATGGGTGGTGTGGTAAAGTTTACTGTTGCATTGTTCCCTGGTGTAGTCATGGGTGGTGTGGTAAAGTTTACTGTTGCATTATTCCCTGGTGTAGTCATGGGTGGAGTGGTAAAGTTTACTGTTGCATTACTCCCTGGTGTAGTCATGGGTGGAGTCGTAGCATTTACTGTTTCATTGGTCCCTGGAGTAGTTATGGGTTGTGTGGTAAAGTTTACTGTTGCATTATTTCCTGGTGTAGTCATGGGTGGTGTGGTAAAGTTTACTGTTGAATTATTGCCTGATGTAGTCATGAGTTGTGTGGTAAAGTTTACTGTTGAATTGTTGCCTGGTGTAGTCATGGGTGGTGTGGTAAAGTTTGCTGTTGCATTATTCCCTGGTGTAGTCATGGGTGGTGTGGTAAAGTTTACTGTTGAATTATTGCCTGATGTAGTCATGAGTGGTGTGGTAAAGTTTACTGTTGAATTGTTGTCTGGTGTAGTCATGGGTGGTGTGGTAAAGTTTACTGTTGCATTATTCCCTGGTGTAGTCATGGGTGGTGTGGTAAAGTTTACTGTTGAATTGTTGTCTGGTGTAGTCATGGGTGGTGTGGTAAAGTTTACTGTTGCATTATTGCCTGATGTAGTCATGAGTGGTGTGGTCAAGTTTACTGTTGAATTGTTGTCTGGTGTAGTCATGGGTGGTGTGGTAAAGTTTACTGTTGAATTGTTGTCTGGTGTAGTCATGGGTGGTGTGGTAAAGTTTACTGTTGCATTATTCCCTGGTGTAGTCATGGGTGGTGTGGTAAAGTTTACTGTTGAATTGTTGTCTGGTGTAGTCATGGGTGGTGTGGTAAAGTTTACTGTTGAATTATTGCCTGATGTAGTCATGAGTGGTGTGGTCAAGTTTACTGTTGAATTGTTGTCTGGTGTAGTCATGGGTGGTGTGGTAAAGTTTACTGTTGCATTATTCCCTGGTGTAGTCATGGGTGTTGTGGTAAAGTTTACTGTTGAATTGTTGTCTGGTGTAGTCATGGGTGGTGTGGTAAAGTTTACTGTTGAATTGTTGTCTGGTGTAGTCATGGGTGATGTGGTAAAGTTTACTGTTGAATTGTTGTCTGGTGTAGTCATGGGTGGTGTGGTAAAGTTTACTGTTGCATTATTCCCTGGTGTAGTCATGGGTGGTGTGGTAAAGTTTACTGTTGAATTGTTGTCTGGTGTAGTCATGGGTGGTGTGGTAAAGTTTACTGTTGAATTATTGCCTGATGTAGTCATGAGTGGTGTGGTCAAGTTTACTGTTGAATTGTTGTCTGGTGTAGTCATGGGTGGTGTGGTAAAGTTTACTGTTGCATTATTCCCTGGTGTAGTCATGGGTGTTGTGGTAAAGTTTACTGTTGAATTGTTGTCTGGTGTAGTCATGGGTGTTGTGGTAAAGTTTACTGTTGAATTGTTGTCTGGTGTAGTCATGGGTGATGTGGTAAAGTTTACTGTTGAATTGTTGTCTGGTGTAGTCATGGGTGGTGTGGTAAAGTTTACTGTTGAATTGTTGTCTGGTGTAGTCATGGGTGGTGTGGTAAAGTTTACTGTTGAATTATTGCCTGATGTAGTCATGAGTGGTGTGGTCAGAGTTTACTGTTGAATTGTTGTCTGGTGTAGTCATAGGTGGTGTGGTAAAGTTTACTGTTGAATTATTGCCTGATGTAGTCATGAGTGGTGTGGTCAAGTTTACTGTTGAATTGTTGTCTGGTGTAGTCATGGGTGGTGTGGTAAAGTTTACTGTTGCATTATTCCCTGGTGTAGTCATGGGTGGTGTGGTAAAGTTTACTGTTGCATTATTCCCTGGTGTAGTCATGGGTGGTGTGGTAAAGTTTACTGTTGAATTATCGCCTGATGTAGTCATGAGTGGTGTGGTCAAGTTTACTGTTGAATTGTTGTCTGGTGTAGTCATGGGTGGTGTGGTAAAGTTTACTGTTGCATTATTCTCTGGTGTAGTCATGGGTGGTGTGGTAAAGTTTACTGTTGCATTATTCCCTGGTGTAGTCATGGGTGGTGTGGTAAAATTTACTGTTGAATTGTTGTCTGGTGTAGTCATGGGTGGTGTGGTAAAGTTTACTGTTGAATTGTTGTCTGATGTAGTCATGGGTGGTGTGGTAAAGTTTACTGTTGAATTGTTGTCTGGTGTAGTCATGGGTGGTGTGGTAAAGTTTACTGTTGAATTATTGCCTGATGTAGTCATGAGTGGTGTGGTAAAGTTTACTGTTGAATTGTTGTCTGGTGTAGTCATGGGTGGTGTGGTAAAGTTTACTGTTGAATTATTGCCTGATGTAGTCATGAGTGGTGTGGTGAAGTTTACTGTTGAATTGTTGTCTGGTGTAGTCATGGGTGGTGTGGTAAAGTTTACTGTTGAATTGTTGTCTGGTGTAGTCATGGGTGGTGTGGTAAAGTTTACTGTTGCATTATTCCCTGGTGTAGTCATGGGTGGTGTGGTAAAGTTTACGGTTGAATTGTTGTCTGGTGTAGTCATGGGTGGTGTGGTAAAGTTTACGGTTGAATTGTTGTCTGGTGTAGTCATGGGTGGTGTGGTAAAGTTTACTGTTGCATTATTCCCTGGTGTAGTCATGGGTAGTGTGGTAAAGTTTACTGTTGAGTTATTGCCTGATGTAGTCATGAGTGGTGTGGTAAAGTTTACTGTTGAATTGTTGTCTGGTGTAGTCATGGGTGGTGTGGTAAAGTTTACTGTTGCATTATTCCCTGGTGTAGTCATGGGTGGTGTGGTAAAGTTTACTGTTGAATTATTGCCTGATGTAGTCATGAGTGGTGTGGTAAAGTTTACTGTTGCATTATTCTCTGGTGTAGTCATGGGTGGTGTGGTAAAGTTTACTGTTGAATTATTGCCTGATGTAGTCATGAGTGGTGTGGTCAAGTTTACTGTTGAATTGTTGTCTGGTGTAGTCATGGGTGGTGTGGTAAAGTTTACTGTTGAATTATTGCCTGATGTAGTCATGGGTGGTGTGGTGAAGTTTACTGTTGCATTATTTCCTGGAGTAGTTAGGGGTGGAAAGGTAGCATTTACTGGATTAGTGGTGGGTGAGGTGGTATTGTTTCCTGTTGTAGCATTACCTCGATGTACGTTTGTGCTGTACATTGTGACATTGCTTGGTGTTGTAATAGTTGAAACTGTGCTGTTGCCTGGTGTGCTAATGGAGAGTAGTGTCATTGCCTCTTGTAGTCTGGGGTAGAGTTGTGCTGTTGCCTGGATCAGATGAAGGAGTAGTTGTGCTGTTGCCTGGATAAGGTGAAGGAGTAGTTGTGCTGTTGCCTGGATCAGGTGAAGGAGTAGTTGTGGCTGTTGCCTGGATCAGGTGAAGGAGTAGTTGTGGTGTTGCCTGGATCAGGCGAGGAGTAGTTGTGCTGTTGCCTGGTTCAGGTGAAGGAGTAGTTGTGGAGTTGCCTGGATTAGATGGAGTAGTTGTGGTGTTGCCTGGATCAGGAGGAGTAGTTGTGGTGTTGCCTGGATCAGATGAAGGAGTAGTTGTGGTGTTGCCTGGATCAGGTGAAGGAGTTGTCGTGGTGTTGCCTGGATCAGATGAAGGAGTAGTTGTGGGTGTTGCCTGGATTAGATGGAGTAGTTGTGCTGTTGCCTGGATCAGATGAAGGAGTAGTTGTGGTGTTGCCTGGATTAGATGGAGTAGTTGTGCTGTTGCCTGGATCAGATGAAGGAGTAGTTGTGCTGTTGCCTGGATACGGATGGAAGATAGTTGTGGTGTTGCCTGGATCAGGTGAAGGAGTCGTTGTGGTGTTGCCTGGATCAGGTGAAGGAGTCGCTTGTGGTGTTGCCTGGATCAGGTGGAGGAGTAGTTGTGGTGTTGCCTGGATCAGGTGGAGGAGTTCGCTGTGGTGTTGCCTGGATCAGGGTGAAGGAGTCGTTGGTGGGTGTTGCCTGGTGCAGTTACAGGATGGTTTGTTGCATTCCCCAGTGTCGGTACAAGTGGACTTGTGGTGTTGGATGTCGTAGTTACAAGTGAAGTTATGGTATTTCCTGATGTACTCACTGATGAACTTGTAGCATTTTCTGTTGCAAATGTGGAGAAAATTGTTACATTGCCTTGAGTAGATAAAGGTGGAGATGTGACATTACCCCCATTCGTTGACAGCAGTGGTGTTGTAGCATTGTTCGGAAATTGTGTATTTGTATTCCCAGATGGAACGCTTGTTACCTCTGTTGATGGCAACAAAGACATAATCACATGTGATCACACATAAAGTTTTTAGAATCTTATCTAAACCAGACTGAACAAGCGATGCCAGTCATTTGTGACAAATAGTTTTTTGAGTCAGTTCTTCCTTTTCAGGGGCCGTATTCACAAAGAATTTTAAGGCTAAAAGTAGCTCCTAACTGGCGAATTTCAGGAGCAACTCCTGAGAAATAATGGGCGTGTCACTCCTAACTTTAGGACTCCTAATTTTTTCACTAAGAGTAATTCACAAAGCATTTTAGCCCTAAAAGTAGCACCTAAGTCTGGGACAGCTTAAAGAAGTTGAAGAGGACTCCTAACTCACTAAGACCTATTCACAAAGGATTGTAGCGCATACCAGCGCCTCTCGCAGTCGTCCGGGCTCCGCGACACAAGCGGGAATGCTGCATTGATCTGCAAACAAATCATCTTCCATGTCTCACGCTTAGTTTTGCTTCAAATCCCAGTGCCGAATTTTACTTTTATTATATTTTTTTCATTTTTTCTAGCACCAACTGGGCCAGCAGCAGTAACTGATCCTGCGTCCAGTTGGGCTTTCTTTTCCATTTTGAGTGAGTTCATAATCCACCGTCATTCAACTATTGCTACATTACTTCAATAGGAGCAACATGTCCTTGCTTTAAATAGTCCGGTAAGGCTAAACGAAATGTGAATTAACCAGTGTTAATGCAAGTGTCGTTTTTTCATTATTAGGCAAGTTAAGGTTTTTATTAGGGCGCACCATTCACAAATAGCACCTAAAAATGCAAGGCGCGGCGCATTCTCCCGGTGGTTGCGCTCCGGTTGGTTCTAGTCACACGCACCGCTCTATACGGAGGAGCTTGGAAAAAGCGGGCACACATACAGTATCGCGCTGAAATTGAGCGCGCATAAGACACGATAAGTGAACACTGCATGCCCTTAGGCTACATACCTTGAATAATTTCATTCATGACTTTTCTCTCTCTGCCTTTTTAGAATTACACTTCACTGGGGCCTGCACAAATATGTCATTATATAGCCTATGCATTTCGATGATATTACTTTTTATTATTATTATTTTGTGTAAGACACAGACATATTTAGATGTCGTAATTCCATGATTTGTTGCTGTGTTATGTTCCACATGATGGCCCTGTCATCTAACAACCAATCATCGTGATTATTGCGAGGAAGCTCGTGCATGAAAATTGAACGTCATCCATAGCAGACGAAGACTCACTCTTAGTTTCAGAGTTTGCGATTTTCCTTTACTAAGAGTAGGTCTGAAAGGCGTTGTGAATAACATTTAAGAGAAAACTCCTAGCTAAAATATTTTCGTGCGATTTAGGAGTACTCCTGGTGGTAAGATAAAATTCTTTGTGAATACGGCCCAGATTTATTAGATTAGATATAAGATGTTCACAAGAATTACTGGTTATCCTCATTTTGTGCTTATTGCCTATTTTAATTCCTTTGAGAAAGATTTTTAAAAAGGCAAATAGGAATCAGTTTTAGAGTTTATTTCAACTGTGTATAAAACAATATTTTACTCTTTAAAAGAGTAGTTCACCTTCAAAAAATGTTTTGCTTGATACTTTACTCACCCCATGTCATCCAAGATATCCATGTCTTTTTTTCTTCAGTCAAAAAGAAATTAAGGTTTTTGATGAAAACATTCCAGGATTTTTCTCCATATAATACAACTTCATTGGGAACCAAACAGTTCAAGGTCCAAATGAGAGTTTCACTGCAGCTTCAAAGGGCTTTCAAACGACACCAGACGATGAATAAGAGTCTTATCAACGAAAGATCTGTCATTTAAAAAAAGGTTAAGTTTTATTAGCTACAAATGCCCTTGCTCTGCTGATGCATGTTCGTGACTCTCCTGTCCGAAACTCGTTTCATTAAAAACGTTTTTTACATCTTAACTGATCTTTTTCCGAGTCAATTCAGTCATTTTGATTGTTGAATGAACCAAATGACTCTAAAAAAGATTTGTTCATTTTAATGAACGAGGTTCGAACAGGGAGAGTCACAAATGAGCATCAAATAAGAGAGCAAGACGACCATTTAGCTTTATAAAACTATTTTTTTTTTCTAATGACTGATCGTTTCGTTTGATAAGACCCTTATTCATTTCAGTCTGGTGTCATTTAAAGCCCTTTGAAGCTGCACTGAAACTCTCATTTCCCACCTTGAACCGTTTGGCTTCCCAATGAAGTCCATTGTATGGAGAAATCCTGGAATGTTTTCATCAAAAACCTTCATTTCTTTTTCGGACTGAAGAAAGAAACAAAGAAAGTGGAAATCTTGGATGACCATGAGGTGGGTAATTTATCACCAAAAGTTGTTTTTTTTTTAACTACTTTCTTTAAGTTAATGAATCTAAACACTCAATGCTAAAATGTGTATAACTGTATTCGTCAAGCTGTAGATAAATAACAGTGACCTATTTTGTCTACCGCCTAAAGTTTATATGTCAAATAAAGTGTGCTATAATTTTATTTGTGCACTATAACTAATAGCTGCTCCACTAAAAAGCTTAAAGCTCATCCTCACTAAAAACAACAAGAAATAATTTGGTTGTTGAAACAAGCAACAGTAGAAGTTGAACAATGTCAGATGTATTCTGGTTAAATTGTTTTCAGAAGCATATCCAAAGCTTAGAATGCAGAAGTCTGAGGGCAAATGACTGAAGCTTTTCAATGGCTTGAATGAGAAAATGAAATCTGAGAAAAACGAGTAATTAGCAAGAATATTCTTGAGAGGTCGATATGGTGTTCAACTTTTTATATAGGCTATACTAATAATGTCTAATGTAATGACTTCATCAGCATTGTAGTGATTGTACAAGCTAATGTTTTGTATTGGAAGTAGACAAGCATGTCCTTACCTGAAGTATCAGTAAAGGTAGCATTGTGTTTGGCTCAGCTGTGGTATCACTGGTTGAATTTGTGCTTGATAAAACTGGTGTTGTTGTCAGATGGAAGGCATGCTTATTGTGGGACCCACAAGAAGGATGTGGCAATCAAACCTGTGAAAACAGACAAAATTGGTCAGATGGCTTGATATGCATACAGTACAACGAATACATATAATCTTGGGACATACATTTCAGTATTCAATTGGTTTCCTGTATGTTTCTTGCAATCCAGTCAAGCACACCCATAACATTTCCAGATAGTCAATAAGGTACAATTTACTATCAAACTGAAACTACACATGCATGCATCACATCCTCATAGAACTTTAAATATCTTCCGAAGAGCAAACAGTCAATACAGGGACTGTCTCCTGCAGCTGTATCACGGCTTGTGTTAATGCCTAGCAACCACACACAAAAGAACAACATATTAACAAGGAAAAGTGAACTCCAGAACAGAACATACATACAGAGAGAGAGAGAGAGAGAGAGAGAGAGAGAGAGAGAGAGAGAGAGAGAGAGAGAGAGAGAGAGAGAGAGAGAGAGAGAGATGTCAGATTTCTATGCCTATAGCTTTTATTGTTTGCTTTTCAAAATTAAGTCGGAAATTTAAACACAGACAAATAACTAAACTGAATTAGATTGGAGAGCTAGTTTTTGGCCTTGGTGTGTGTGTGGTCAACATCACATTTGGCCAGTTGTCCATGAACAACATCAGGGTGTGGAAAGACGTGAGAATGGGTATAGATGATGATGGGATTGTAATTTTCAAGCAACTATCCCTAAGAAGTGAGCATAATCGGAGAAATCCTTTTCCTGATGATCCAGAAGCCCCATTCATTATCCGATTAGAAAAGAAAGAAGAAAGAAAGAAAGAAAGAAAGAAAGAAAGAAAGAAAGAAAGAAAGAAAGAAAGAAAGAAAGAAAGAAAGAAAGAAAGAAAGAAAGAAAGAAAGAAAGAAAGAAAGAAAGAAAGAAAGAAAGAAAGAAAGAAAGAAAGAAAGAAAGAAAGAAAGAAAGAAAGAAAGAAAGAAAGAAAGAAAGAAAGAAAGAAAGAAAGAAAGAAAGAAAGAAAGAAAGAAAGAAAGAAAGAAAGAAAGAAAGAAAGAAAGAAAGAAAGAAAGAAAGAAAGAAAGAAAGAAAGAAAGAAAGAAAGAAAGAAAGAAAGAAAGAAAGAAAGAAAGAAAGAAAGAAAGAAAGAGAAGAAAGAAAGAAAGAAAGAAAGAAAGAAAGAAAGATCAGGCTATTTGCATAGCAGCCTATTTATTTATTAACTTTTTTTTTCCACTTGCCTACACGTCATAGATAGATCACAGTTTACCCAGCAATAAAGTCAAATATAGTCATGCTTAGTGGAGAGGGAAAATGACAACAGAATGGATTAGTTTATATGCCAACCTAATAAAACAATGTTTATGTATGTCTTTTAGTGTGTATGTGTATATATATTGGTGAGATTTGTTAAGGTTTAATGGATCCCTTTAGCTGGATACCTCTAGATTGATGTCTTGAGAAAGGGCACAGGTGTTTTTAACTAGCAAAGATAGATGCTGATAGACATTCACTATCACATAAGGAGTTCTGCAATCTGCATTTCCAGAAGATTTAAGGGGCTTCTTTAAAAGTAAAGATCCACAAGACTGAGAGGCACATGCATACATGCACACACATATACATGTATATACATACATGTATATACATACATATATATGTATATATACATATATACATATGTATGTATGTATACGCACATATACACACGCGCACACACACACACACACACACACACACACACACGTATATATATATATATATATATATAGTGCACAGACTCTACATATAGGTACATGCTGTATGTATTTATATGTATATACATATGTATATATATATATGTATATATATACATATATATATATATATACATATATATATATATATACACACACACACACACACATGCATGTGTGTGTGTGTGTGTGCATGTGTGTGTGTGTGTATATATATACATATATATATATATAATATATATATATATACACAAGCAGCAGACACACACACACACACACACACACACACACACACACACACACACACACACACACACACACACACACACACACATATATATATATATATACACACACACACACACACACACACACACACACACACACACACACACACACACACACACACACACACACACACACACACACACACACTCAAAGAAATCACATTTATACTCACTTGTGTGTTCTCCTAGGGCAGTGCATGGTCAATCCGAGGTGTGATGAGTCTACATGACTGCTAATCCTGTTCCAGCACACAAAAGAGATGAGTGGGTTACTTGAGGTCCAGTTCTAGCTCAAAGACATCGCCAGAAAACTAAGTCTGATCTGAGGTAGAGGCTGTCTGGGTCAAAAGAGCACATAAGACTTTACTTCTGACCAGTTCAGAGGTCAGGTCAGGTCAGATGTCATCTTAGTGGAATTTACTAAGTCTGATTGAACTTTTCTACAGATCTCTATTTAAGGGTAGTGGTCTGGTCTGGACAGCAAAGGTTCATATTTTTTGTTTTATTTCTGTCAATTTAAATAATATCAATGAACATCATCAACAAATTGTTCATTTATTTCCAGTGGACTTTACAATAAAATGTCTATATACAAACAAAAAATATACATAAAAAACTAGTGAAAAAGTATAAACAATTACTTAAAGCTTTGCAGTAGCCTACATATATTTAATTAATTTTTGGCTATTGGTCAACTGCCATCAGCGGAAAGGAAAGTAATACATTTTAAATGAAAGATTACAAAGACAGTTTTCATTTTTATTAATAATAGGACTGTCAATTCAACAGTAGTGGTAAAAATATTGGATATTAATATTTTGTAAATTAAGTGGTAAATTATGTTTTTTGTCACAAACAAGGCACTTGAGTCGCTTCATAAAACTGAGGACCACTGGAGTCACATGGATTACTTTAACAAAGTCTTTACTGCCTTTCTGGGGCTTGAAAGTGGTAGTTGTGTAGCCGTCAATGGAGGGCAGAAAGCTCTCGAATACAAGTCTCATTCAAGGTTTGGAACGACATAATATTGGCGAGTAATTAATGACAATTTTCTGGTGAAGTATTTTGAGTTGAATTAACTCTAACAACAAAAAACAAATACATCAACAAATAATTTAAAATCAACCAATTTCTAAACATATATTTGATTTGTTTTAGATTTAGAATAATACAATAGGTATTATTATATTTATGATAATTAAGATGAAAAAGAAATGTCAGTAACTTTAAGGTCAACTCACAGTTAATCATCAAATAAATAACTACATAGTCTGCTGAGAACACTCACAGGATATGATGTATATCAGGTCACACTATTCAACTACAGCCTTATTCAGGTCAAAGGAAGATAATTTGCTTCTGTCCTGTTACCAGAGTAGCCAGCGTCTCAACACCCTGTCCTCTAACCAAATTCCACTATTGCAATGTACAGTAGGACCTCTATTTCCTGAATAAAAGTGTGTGTGTGTCAGGTATAAAATGACCTTGGAGCTTGTCCACTCCCTCTCACACAGAAACACACCCACTAGATTTGTGAACTATGTGGCAATAAGCTTAAGTGTAAGATATAATTTCATTTTTAGACCAAACATCTACACTGAGGGGCAGACAGTGTAAGAGAAACTAAATAAGATGGGTTATGTGTGAGAAAAAGTGAAATATGGGGGTTGACAGGCAGATCTGAGGTGCCTCAAGGCTGAAGTCTTCTGCAGTCGTGGCTCGCTGCTTCAAAGCAGCAAACTTGACGCCAGGCAGCAGAAAGACCTGAAAACTGTGAACTGCTTTCACCTCTTCCTCCCACAGATAAACACACACTCACACCCACACACAATCATCCATGGCTCTTAAAAACACATGTAACCTTCTCATTCTCGCAATGAGCCGAAGACAAACACACAGCTCACTCCTCTCCCCACAAAATTGGACTGGTTCCCAGTTGCCGCTAGCATTAAATTCAAGTCCTTGATGTTTGCCTACAGAACTAGCACTGGCAGTGCTCTCTCTTACCTAAACTCACTACTTCAGACTTGTGTGCCATCCAGAAACTTGCGCTCTGCAAGGGAATGTCGTCTTGTGGTACCATCTCAAAAAAGGCTGAAATCTCTTTCTCTGACCTTTACCATGACTGTTCCCTGCTGGTGGAATGATCTGCCTAACTCAACCAGAGCTTCTAAGTCAGTAGCCACTTTCAAGAAACTGCTAAAGAGCAACCCGATCACACCAAATGCGTCTTTATAGCACGCATGTGTATTGTCGTGAATAATATATACGCTAAGTGAGTTTTTACGTGCATATGATACGCATTGGTTGCTTACGTTAAGGTTAGGTGTGGGTGGGATGCGTGTGTATTATACGCTTGGCTTAGGGTGACCAGATGAGATTGGCTGAAATTTGGGGTGGGGGGGGGGTTAGTTTTGTTCAAAATATTTTTAATATAGACACTTTTTTTTTTTTTCAAAGATCAACAGTCTGTCTTTAGTCTTTAGTCTGCAACAAAAAAATAAAAAATAAAATAAAAATAAAACATTAAAATCATGAACTCAAATTTTGTGGAAAAAAGAAGAAAAAAGTGTTAGCCTACTGTTGTAACAGTGCACAGGCTAAATCAGACCTTTCAGGCTATAGCCTAACGCTAATAAGCCTTATGCCAAAATTATTATTAAAACTAAATTGTCGGTCATTAAATAGGAAAACTAAATAATTGTGCAGATGATTTGCTTCAAGTGAAACCCGACATCAGACATTAAGGCCAGGCCGAAGTATTTTATTGCACGCAGTGACGTTGACAAATCACTCACTCCTTTAATGCTGCCTTCAAACCAGATGCGAATATCCATTTGAATCCATTTGCGCGTCAAGAGCGAAATTGACACGCTTAAAAAACAAAAGTTGACTGGCTGCCTGCACATTCACTGTACTCGCGGCTGCGGCTGCAGGACAACTCCACTTCCACGGATGATTTTTAATGTTTTATTATAAGACATTTTATATCAAGATTTTGCTTTAGTATAATTTTCGGGACAATTAAGGCCGATTTCGGGATTCGGGACAACAGCTTAGATTTCGGACTGTCCCCGAATTTTTCGGGACTTCTGGTCACCCTAGCTTGGCTAGAATAGTGGTGTGGGGTGCGTGTGTATTATACGCAATGAACTGCGCATCGGATTCTCCATCGACAAAAACTGGCGTTCCACATATGCACTGGAGAAACTCATTTTCGCGTATATATTACACAACAATACACATGCGTGTTCATATTGACGCATTTACGTGAGAACAGGCTGTAAAGAGATATATTTTCCGGCAGCACTCATAAGTAATACTAACACTTTCTTTTTGCTATTCTATTCTATTCTCATTCTATTCCATTCCATTCCATTCCATTCTATTTTATTCTCAATTCTTTTCCATTCCATTCCGTTCTATTCTATTCTTTTAAAAAATGTGTTAAATTAAACTGAGATGGGTCATAGCACTAATGTTTGTTGTCCTACTGTTAGTTTAATTGCTTCTAATGTTCTCACATTTGCTTTGGATAAAGCGCTTGCTAATATTAATAAACGTGAAATGTAAACCCAACACAAAATCATGTCTTGACTTCTTTGACACACATTGATTGCCTGATTCTCTCTGTTTAATCATCTCTTCCATTCACTCCATGGCTCAATTAAAACTTTTGTTAAGGAAGAAAAGGTACTGCATCCCTGTCACTAGCCAAAGCTGAGTTTTGCTTTTTGGACAATGAGATGTTAAATATACTTTAATTAAAATAATAAATCCTTGTATGATATTTAGCCTTTGTCGTTCTGAACCAAATATCATTATATTATATTATATTATATTAGATTATGTTAGATTATATTGTACATTAATATACCTAGAAAATTGACAAAATTCTGTCATCTGTCTAGATGGCGTTGCTACTGACAGGTCCGTTCTCGCAAACACACATAAAGACAAGAGGCGGGATTTATCGCACAAACCAAATCAATATCCAATCATAGCGGATGGAGGCAAACAATTATCCCCCAACATCATTCTCTGATAGGGCACAGCTATCATCTCAGCGGGCATTCTCTTGCCTCCATTGAGCCAGATCCGAGTTAACAGAACCACCTACATTATGTGGTGGGTTTGGTGGGGGTAATGGAGAAAAAAGGGGAAAGTCAAGTGAGAAAAGGCAATGCCTCCATCAAGCTATGATTGGATGTGTATTGGTTATGATTGATTAGTGTGATAATCCTAATCCAACAACTTATAAAATTTGTATGAGGAGAGGAATAGAAGCAATCAAAGCAACATAAGGCAACAATCCAAATGCCGTGACCAGTCCCAGTTAGTTCAGCACAGCACACGCAGCATGGTGTTATTTTCTGATATAGAATAGTCAGTGTTAGTATTAATGGGGTCAAGTATTGTTGAAAAAGATGCGTCTTTAGCCGTTTTCTCGAAAATGGCTGAAGACTCGGGTTGGGTAAGACAGGTCAGTCCACCAGCTTGCAGTTCAGGTTAAAGGATTAGTTCACTTTTCAAAAAACTTTTGCTGATAATTTACTCACCCCCATGTCATCCAAGATGTCCATGTCTTTCTTTCTTCAGTCGAAAAGAAATGAAGGATTTTAATGAAAACGTTTCAGGATTTTTCTCCATATAATGGACTTCAGTGGGAACCAGGACGGTTCAAGTTCCAAAAGAACCTTCAGTACAAACTGCAAACTTGTTCAAATGACTTTAAACGATACCAGATGACGAATAAGGGTCTTATCAAGTTTTATAAGCTCAAACGTTGCGCCTTGCTCTGTTCTGTAACGCACTCCTGTTCAAACTCGTTCATCAAAATGAACAAAATCTTTTTCAAATCAATTTGTTTGTTTCTTTCGCCGAATGAACCAAATGACTCGGAAAAGTATTGTGTTCTCAACTTCCCACTGAAGTCCATTATATGGAGAAAAATCCTGAAACGTTTTCATTAAAAACCTTAATTTCTTTTCGACTGAAGAAAGAAAGACATGGACATCTTGGATGACATGGGGGTGAGTAAATTATCAGCAAAAGTTTTTGGAAAAAGTGAACAGAATCCTTTAAGGTCTGTGAAAGTGAGTTTGTGTCTCCTGAAGGATATGTTATGTTTGTCTAACAACTGTGGAAAGAGAGACTGACATTTGCATTTTTGCACCCTTCCCTTTTTACATGGTGTGAGTAGAACTGTACAGCAGTCTGAACACAATGCAATGCTATATTATGTTTTAGACTTTACATGGTTTATGAGGTGGGGTGGTATATGTTGTGCCTTTTTTACTTAAAGATTAAATCAAAATGTCATGATTTACTTACACATAATTTACTCACACAACCTTCAAACAGTTTTGGTTATATTGACTTCAATTTCTATGGACAAAAAGGTATGGACAATTTGTATTGTCCTCTATGCCAGGATAAATGAGATAATAATATACACTCTTAGAAAAAGGGTTCTGATAGCATAGGGTTCTTTACTCAACTACAAAGGACCTTTTTATGCAAAAAAGCGATGATAATGACAAGAAAGAACCCTTTTGGCACAAAGGTTCTTTATAGGCTATTATTCATTCCATATATTACATTATTCTGCAACAATTTGCAGTTGTAATTAAATTATTGTTTATTAAAATGTTGTAGTAACTTAATATCCCATTTTAAACATGCTGATTTTTGAAGGATAAAAACTGAAATGTCACTCTTCGTGTGATATCTGATTAATTACATTTTTAAACCCCCATATCTTGAATTTTGTGATCATTCATGCATTGCATTTTAGGGGTTCCAAATATGTAGCACTTTAGAACCTTTTAAGGTTCTATATAGAACCTTTTCTTCTATGAGTGTACCTGTTATATTTAGGATTTCTTCCATCAACTGGAATGATAAGATGTCATCTATGAGAGAGCCATAAAAATATGACTTCTCATATCATAAAATGTATTACTGGTACCATTAGTACAAGCATTTTAATAGTATCTGGTGAAAAAAAAAGTTTTAGCAAACATCATGAGCCTTTTCTAAATATTTACAGTGACATGACCAAACTATTTACATTTCCCTAGAGGTGATGACACATACCCAATCTACCATACAAAAATAACAAATTTCACAGAAGAAATTTGCGTGTGATCAGTAGACCTATTAAGTTACTGTTCCTCACAAACATTGTTAAATCCCCAGCCGCGTAACACTGTTGTTCCTCTTAACTTTCTATTCTTGATGGCATGTTCTTCCATACTCAGTCTGTTCCTCCTTCACACTGCCTTATCTGTAATCATTATGTCAGTAGCATTTGGAGTTACGTGACCACTGTTTATAGTTCCTTTCTGGTGCAATCAAAAATCTTTTGTGTGTGTGTGTGATTTGAAATAAATAAAATATTATATATATATATATATATATATATATATATATATATATATATATATATATATATATATATATATATATATATATATATGAAGAGTTCAGATGCAAAAGCCTCTAAATGCCATTTGAAATCTTTCTTCTAAAATGACAATTTTTATCAAGCTTGTCTATATCTGTTCAGTAATTTCACTTAAATTACAATTAATATATATATATATATATATATATATATATATATAATATATATATATATATAGTATATACTGAACATCTGTAGTAATAAGTTTGAGTTGCATATTCAAATAACTAAAAAACTATCACTGAAATAAAATAATTAAAGATTATTACCAAATATAAGAAATAAGAAAAAAGACAAAGGCAAAGGCACATAACAGCTATTTCAAAGTATTAATAAATACTATATCAATAAATAAATGAAGTACTGAAATTAACACTGACTGCAGATTTCAAGCCATGTCATCATATTAAATAATACATTCTATTAGACCTGCATAAGTAAAGAACATGCTCCCGGACATGACGTGTTGACTCAAATACAGTTGTTTGTTGGGCAAAGGGTGTAGTACATATTACTTTCTAAGCTGCCTCACTTATTAAATAACAACCAACAACACCCTAGCAAACAAAAAAGCTCTAACCATTAAGCAACACCCTAGCAACCATTCACAACACCCACATAAGTTTTATTAAGAAAATGTGAAAAATTTGGAGTAGCTTTGATTTACATATAGCACAAGTGCTAAATACTAATTTTAGATAAAGTTCCCCACTTCATCTTCCTTAACCACACTTCCTCTTTCTGTGTAAAATTGGTTGATTTTGCCATTTATAGACACAACAAGACATTATAATGCTATATACTCTCCCTTACTCTCTCTTGCAAAGGCTTACAAAGCTTTAAAGGCCTCTTAGGTAACAGATGGTTCCCTGGAGAAGCACTTCTGTGCTAGAACACACTAGACAAACTCACACTCAATCATATCCAATTAAAACACAGTCAGCGTATGCTGTCCAATTAAAGGGGCAGATTTGCAACCTCTAATCCCAATAGAAGAGAAGAGAGAAGAGAAGAGAGAGAAGAGAAGAGAAGAGAAGAGAAGAGAAGAGAAGAGAAGAGAAGAGAAGAGAAGAGAAGAGAAGAGAAGAGAAGAGAAGAACTTCACTCCTTGTAGGTTTAGATGAAGCGTATGGTTAATTTAGAGAGCACACAGCATTAATTAACTATATTGACTGTATTAGAGAGCTTCTTTATCCCTCAGACGGCCAGATTAGCATTACAGCACTTTGCCTGGATTAGAGCACACTCTGAAACAAAGGCTTTATTTCACAATCTTCCCAGCCTCACTTAATCAGACCTCTAGAGGACCCAGTAACATAATTTACAATAATAATAATAATAATAATAATAAAATATATAGGCTATTTTTTTACTTTTATTATATTATTATTTAGAGCCAAACCGATTTATCGGCAGGCCGATATTATCGGCCGATATTAGGCATTTTCCAAACTATCGACATGCTTATACCGAACATTTTTCCAAACTATCGGTATAGGCATTTTCCAAACAATCGGTATCCAAACTATCGGTATTCGGTACTCGATAAATGAAAATGGACGAAAAACACTAACAATAAGGCAATGTAGGGACTAATTATTATTTTATTTATCAGAACTTTAATATATTTTGATGTTCCTCTGTTCTGTTGTGACAATAAAAAAACAAGTTTCTTTTTAAAATGCATTATCATATTATTTTAGTTAAAACTCATAAATAACTACAAATAACCAGCCCGTTCTCATCCCAAAGCACCATATACAAACGCTTTTGCAAAAGCGTAAATATACAACGCACAGGGTACCCTTTAGCGCCAAATGAGACGTAAAAATAAAGCGGGCAGAAGGCGCCTCCTAGTGGCCTAACCCTACCCCAACCCCATACCTAAACTTAACCGTCTCATTTGGCGCTAAAGGGTACCCTGTGCGTTGTATATTTACGCTTTTGCAAAAGTGTCAAAATATGGCGCCTTGGGATGAGAATGCGTTGAAATAACTAGGCCTAATGTTAGGGAAATCTGTTAATGTTTTATTGCGCGTTTCTAAAAAATAAAAATAAAATAAAAAATATCGGCCGATATTCGGATTTTAAAACCGATAAATATCTGTATCGGTATCGGCCTTCAAAATCCTTTATTGGTCGGGCTCTATTATTATTATATACCTATATTATTATTCTACTGTTGCATGTACTATTGCAACAAACAAATGAACAAGAAAAAACCAAGGAGCATCCTTAAAGGACAACTCTCGGCGCAAAATGAACCTTAGTTCTAATTACACATTGTTACCTAGTCAACCGTTATCTGAGATTTGTTTTCATGATTGTCGAATGTAAATAGTTGCATCTATAAAAACAGTTTAGCCTATAATGCTAGTATAACGCTAGTATATGGGCATAGAGTAATGACAAATAAAAATCGCTTGTTATTACCACTAACAAGGCTCAAAATAGCCCAACAGTAACACGGTAGCATAATAAGGGTCCCTACATTCAAACCGAAGCATTGAGAACTTTGTCAGTGTCCATACAGTTTAATAAGAAGATATTTTATACACACAGTCAACTTCGCGAATACAGGAAGAAGCCATCTTTGAAATACAGTCTCTACCAGTCGATCTACGAACGCCGATCCAAGTGCGCTGGTGAGATGTGAATAAGGTGATAAGGTGAGCGTGAACAGTAGGCTACGTGTACATATTGAAGAGAAGAAAATGGTTTGTGTTTGTGTTTCTTCCGGAAACAACGGACCATATGAGATTCTGCACAGTTCAGCGCACTTGGATCGGCGTTCGTAGTATCGACTAGTAGAGACTATATTTCAAAGATGGCTTCTTCCTGTATTCACGAAGTTGACTGTGTGTATAAAATATCTTCTTATTAAACTGTATGGAACACTGACAAAGTTCTCAATGCTTCGGTTTGAATGTAGGGACCCATATTATGCTACCGTGTTACTGTGGGGCTATTTTGAGCCTTGTTAGTGGTAATAACAAGCGATTTTTATTTGTCATTACTCTATGCCCTATATACTAGCGCTATACTAGCATTGTAGGCTAAACTGCTTTTATAGATAAAACTATTTACATTTGGCAATCATGAAAACAAATCTCAGATGACTAGGTAACAATGTGTAATTAGACCAAATGTTCATTCTTGCATTCAGGAGTTGTCCTTTAAGACCCAGTTCTTATTTAGAGCTACATTATTGTGTCTATAGATACATGATTTGAAATTGCTAGCATCGGAAGATTTGTTCAAGACTTATTAACATCAACAACACTCGGCAAAATTCTGACGGTATTTTTTTTAAATAAAAGAGTTCAATAAATAAGAAGTTAAAACTGAATAATTTACATTTTAAACACAATATTGCTTTTCATGAACGCGAAAAAGTCCCTAAAACAGCCACATCAGAACTTAGCAGCAGACTTTAGTGGTGTTTGTTTCAGTAAAGAGTGATCCAGGGTTTGTTCTAATGAATCCGCCAGCTGATTCTATGACTCATTGCACGTCACTAGTTCTCTACCCGAAATCAGCTCTTTTGAATGAAATGATTAAATGTGTAAATTCAAATGGCTGTAATGTATACAATATTATGCAAATTCTGTAAATAATATATAGTGGGCCATAAAATCCTCAGCAGAACCTCGTAAACCTCCATCAGGTAATTTGATACGCATGATAATTAGGATCGCTGAACATAAATATAAATACTGTCTCTCTGACACACGTGTTTGTCATTTTCCTCCACATTTGACATCTTGCCATCTATCTGCCATCGCAGACATTCTCTCTTTTTTAACTTGCTCTCTGTCTTTGACAGGTCCCCCGTGTAGACACAGCTGGACTTGGTGCCAGACAGAAAGGCAGGATATACCCACAGGCTATTCCTCTACTACAGAACTTTACACACACACACACCACCCACACACACAAACACATACAGTGAGTATTAAGGCTGCGAGAGTCAAAGACACATATCCTGAATGAAACAGGATATGATATTTGATAGCTAAAATAAAGGATTAAGATTAAAGTAAATCCCCAGGAGTGCTCACTTACAACCAAGTGTGTGTGCGTGACTGAACACTGGAGAGTCTCGAAATCATGTCTGACAGTGTGTGACACAGTGACTCACCACAGACTAACCCTCACACCACACAAAATTCTCAAATTAAACAGAGAAGTAAAAACACTGCACCCTTGAAAACAAAATAAACTAAATATCGTTTTAATATTGTGTTTTAAGATAGAAATTACAAGGAAACGTTTCTCTCTATTGTTTTTAAAAGACAGTGTTGAATGTCTTAAATTCTTTTCATGTAACAAAAAATCCTGTAGGTGTACTTAATTCTTACATTTACTATTTTACTATTAGGCAATATTGAATAAAAGGGCATACATTATTGCTATTGCTTGTTTCAATTTCATAAAGTGAATCATTCAGTTACTTATTCAAAATGAGTCTTGTTTCCACAACAAATGTGACCAATGACTTATTTGCATGTGATCATGTTTTATGATGGAAGCAATACTACTAATTTTAGCTTTTTCAATAACCTATGATATTTAATCTATATTTAAAACTGTTGTGTTCGTAATAGTCTACTGCATCAGAGGAACAACGTAGTCATGTGAATTTAAATAAGCCATAAAAATGTATAGGCTACACATGAAAGCAACACACTGCACTTTAGCGCCAGCGGCTATTTAGTCTTAAAAGTATCTATAGGCTACATTATTGAGGTTAAAGTGAGTTAGCTAATGATAACGCTGATATATAATGTCTAGTATCACTAAGTTTTGAAATCTCGACTATAATATTTAATTTATTCCGCTTCACAGCCAGATAGGCAGCGAAAACTATTTGTGACCAAAGACTTCCACGGAACCATTCAAATGTGCTCACGTTTTCGACAGGCAAAAGTTTTGTCTTTTACAAACAGAGACCAACATTAGTAATAAAAACTAAATGGAAATGTTCGCGTTTGTCCAGGACTCGAGACTGTCCATGGTCCTTAAAACAAAAACATACCCACGGCGCAAGTCACATTAACAACAGTGGGTTAGTCAAAATAAAATTGCTATCACCTGTAGAAATAGCTTTTCTTTAGCTACTTTTTGTACCTATATATCTAAAATAAACCCGTCAGCACACAAACACACACAGCGGGCTTAACCTAGGTCGAGATTAATATTAATAGGAAAGAGTTGGTGCGTCCGTAACATGGTTCTCTACTAAAATGACGTTTATACAAATAGAATAGGCTAAAATAAATAAAAACAATTAATTATAGGCTTATGTAAAAAAATAAAATTCCCAGAGATAAGAATTCCTCCGTGTCATGTGCGTTATGTCCGTTAACTCGGTGTCTCTCGGAGGTGTATTTCCGTTGGAGGACAGATCCGCTACAAGTGGCTTCAGAGAGCCCAGCCAGTTAAATACGCCTGCAGGGGGAGGATACTGAGGCTACAACCTGAGATTGCGAAACTGGACACCTTAAATCAGTGTTGCTTTGGCTAGGCTATTCTTCCCCTCAGAATACGTAGCACATTTAAAGTCATAGGGTCTCTTGTGAAAATGTTGAGCCTCCTTTATTAAAAATCAATGGTTAACTTACTGTTTTTTTATGTTTAGACCAGAAATAGGCCTCTAATGGTGTTGTTTTATTTGCATTTCTTGGTAAGATTTGCATCACTTTCCAGTTTATTTGAAAGTGATGGGAGTAAGGTCAGAGAACAAACATTAGGACACATGAAAACCTCATAAAATGTAGAATAATTTCCATAAAGAATCACAGAAAGAAATTAATCTTAAATAGGCTATGTCTGGTTTAGGGTCAGTTGTGGAAGGTAGCAGGTGGCCTGTGTCTGAAAAAGAAAATCACTTTGGTAGGCTACTATGTTCACAAGTAAAGTGAAAACAGTACAAACATTTTCCAATTTCTTTCAAAGTACAAAAATCCAACTGGTCACACTTGAAAAATCTGATCTCATTCTCAACCTGATCTCATGCTTTAAAAACCAGATCTCATTCTTTAATTACAGTTCATATTGTGCAGTCTTTATAATCATTGTTTCAAAACAAGATTAAATGAAATGGTGGTAAAACTTCAGTTTAGGGTCCAATTCTCACAATAAACTTGCTTATTAGCATGCATAGGCTATAGTGTTTTATACCACCATATTTTTACTTTTAAAGCACATATGAATGCCCTTTTCTGCATGACCATATTCTACATCCCTTAATCCTAACCAATACCTAAACTTATCAGACTACCGCTCTCTCACACACATGCACACAATACATGAACACAGTGGTTAAAGGAGTAGTAAACTTTTGAAAAAAATGTTGCTGATAATTTACTCACCCCCATGTCATCCAAGATGTCCATGTCTTTCTTTCTTCAGTCGAAAAGCTTTGAGCTTATTAAACTTAAGCTTTGTTTTGTTTTGTTTTTTTGTTTTTTTTATGAGCGATCGTTTACCTTGCAAGACTCTTATTCATCGTCTGGAATCGTTTAAAGCCCTTTGAACAGTTTGCAGTTTGTACTGAAAGTGTCTTTTGGACCTTGAACCGTTTGATTCCCATTTGAAGTGCATTATATGGAGAAAAATCCTGGAATATTTTCATCAAAAAACTTAATTTCTTTTCGACTGGAGAAAGAAAGACATGGACATCTTGGATGATATGGGGTGAGTAAATTTTTTTTGAAAAAAAAAAGTTTTTTGAAAAGTGAACTAATCCTTTAATGTCTCACTGTAAAAAAATATTTTCAAGATTTGTTATCACAACATATTTTCTTTTGTCAAGTCAACTTTATAATAATTTATTTAGTTGAGATAACTTATTATTTTGAGTTTCTGAAGATTACAATATCTCCATTGTATTAACTCACTTTTTCCAGTTCAATCAACATAAAATTAAGGCAACCCAGGTTACTTACTTTTTTAAGTTAAACCAACAATATTTTTTTACAGTGTAGTAATCACAACATTTTTTATTTTGTCAAATCAACTTAAATTATTTATTTAGTTCAGATAACATATAATTTTGAGTTTCTGATGATTAAATCATTCTCCTTCATTGTATTAACTCACTTTTTCCAGTTCAATAAACTTAAAATTAAGGCAACCAGGTTACTTACTTTAAGGAAAACCAATTTTTTTTACAGTGCAATCACTTATACAATAAAAAACTTATTGTCGCTTGTAATGTAAAACAAATACATTTAGTTAGGCTGTCTGTATTAAATTATTCATTGATTAACCATTACAACAAATACATTTAGTTATCATCAGAAATTGCGAACAAGTTCTATAGAAATATATCTGAATCTAGAAATAGATGTACCAAAATTCAATCAGTTGAATTAAATGAATTAAACTTAATGAGAAGAGATGCTTATCAAAAGTTTGATAGTAAGAGCTTTAAAGGTAGTTACTGAATAAAATGTTTTTATAGATGAAACACTGATTTGAAAACTTTGTGAAGATACTTTGTGATGGTGTATATTACTAACAATTGGAAATAGGCTGAAAAAGTTAACTTTTGATTGTCTGTTGTGATATTAGTACTACAGAGTTTTGAAAACGTACATTTGCTTGTTAAAAAGTGCCAAAGCAATTGAATAAATAAAAGTATGTATGCCACTTTATGTTGGAAACACTTAATTCTGAACATCAATCCAATTGTTAGAACAGGAAGTGTTATAACCTTTCAGCCTTATTGGTCATACACTGACGAACACAGGAGTTGATCAGTTAGACCATACTTTATTGTGAAACATTTTATAAATTCTTGTTCATAGATTCAACACAAGTCTTATGGAGTATTTTATGAGGCTATAAAAATGATCCTGCTTTGAACATATATCTGCAATGTCAACATTAAAGATATGTTTGATGCTTGCATATGCCATGATGAAGCACACAAACCCTAATAACAAATATGAAAATGTCTGACGTCAGCGTTTTAATCCTCTGATTCATTCCAAAACTCATTAAGTTCTTCACAATAAGGGTGGGAAGCACTCATATCTGCCATGGAACCGGTCTTGTTCGAGACCATTTTAAAGAAGAATGTCTTGACATTTAGTACCCAAACTCTACTTTGTATCATGTAGCTACAGACACTCCCTTCCTTCTTATCACTTTGGAAAATGTGTGGATTGCCAAGGACGGGATGGAAACATAAGCCTTTTGTTTAACCAGCAGTGATAAAAAAGAAAGACTGTAACTCCAAGTCCCAACAGATAAAAACTCAACCATGCCAAGACTCAATGTCAACTAGCATGCAAAATGTACCAAAGCAAAACAGCTCACATTTATGCATTTCTAATTAGTATAAACTATGTTAAGAAGAGGGATATTGTATCTCCTATAGAGGATTCATGATCAGAACATCATGTGAATGAGAATATCTTGGGTCCTCAACGCAAGTCATAATCTCTAATCTTCTGAATGTTCAAACACACTTCATTCAAACATTATCAAAAGCTTCCACTTATGTGTAATTTACTGTGTTGATAATGACTGAACCATGTGCTGGCACTCACTCTATGAGGGCAAAAGTTCTAGAGCTGTACAGCCTACCATATTGATAACATTTTGAAACAGTCAAAGACAAATGAGGTCTGTGTAATGAGGAGGGCTTGAACAATATAGAGTGCAAAGTCATTCAGTGTTGAGTTTATCAGGACAGTCAATAGCAATGGCACCGACATGGATATACCACACATTTTTCCATTTTTTCAAGGCAGAGCATTTTTAAATGTTGTATCACAAACTTTCTTCTGTTTTTGAAAAAATTGCACACTGAAAGCCGTTTTCAAAAGTTTGCGTTTTCAGGTCCCCCAAAATGTTGCTGTTGTCAGAGATGTATAGTAACGAAGCAAATTTGGGCAATAAAAATGTATAGGCTAAATTTGTATCCCGTCAAAGCGCCTTATTTGATTGCTAGTTCAAACTTTTGACTAATATAAGGTAAGTACATGGAACAGGGGTAGGTTTAGGGCTAGGTTCAGGGTTGGTACTAGTTATTACCCAGTAATTGTAGTTACTAAAATAAGTACATAGTATTTACATGGGTAACTGGACTGTAAAAGGAAGCGTTACCCACAATACTTGTACTTTTACTTTTAGTACGCAAGTAGTGAATTTTAAAATAAACTACTTGCAATACTTAAGTACAAAAAATGTTGAATACTTTAGTACTTCTACTTAAGTGTGGTACTTAAAGAGCACTTCAACTTCTACTCAAGTCATTTTTTTGATAGAGCACTTGTATTTTTACTCAAGTCTGGGTTTCTAGTACTTTATACATTCTCTGGCTGTTGTAAATGAAAGGCCAAAATGCACAAAACGTTAAGCATTTTTAGTTGAAAACAGTGTTGTGTCAATGCTAAAAAAATGGTTGTTGGACATGCTATTCAGAAGCTATAAGAAAAGTCAACTATATTCCCAATTAGAGATGAGAATTGGAACAACATTTATAGTAATTCAAACAAGCTTTTCAGAGCAATCTTTAAATTAAGATTCGGCATCTACTATTGTTGGACTCACAGGTTAATATGTAAATTCAAGAGGAATTGAGGAAGCAGATTAAATTCAGGCTTTATTGACCTTTTATGGCTTTAAAATGCTAGAATTGTGGGTTAAGCGATGATTATACACTGTAAAAAATAATCATGTAAAATAATGGTTAACTACTGCAGTGTAACTCATTTTTTATTTATGTTTTATGAACAGCTAACCATATTGTCTGCTACTGTTAAAATACAGTTGTATACTGTATAGCTAAAAAAACTATTTAGCTGTTGATTTCAAAAACAGTAACACACCGTATTTTTACGGTATGATGCTGGCAACCACTGCTACTGTAAAAAATATATTTTCATGATTTGTAATCACAACATTTTTCTTTTGTCAAATGAACTTAAATAATTTATGTAGTTCAGATAACATAATATTTTGAGTTTCTGGTAATTAAATCAAATCTCCTTCATTGTATTAACTCAATTTTTCCATTTCAATTAACTTAAAATTAAGGCAATGAGGATTATTTAATTTTTTAAGTTAAACCAACAATATTCTTTACCTTTTTTTACAGGATTATTTCAAGTATACAGAAGCTCATTCTGCCTCAGTCTGTATGTTTCGAAGAGAACTCTACTGTGTACTCATGAAAATGTGAGGGAATGATTTCAAACAAGTATTATGATATGCAGGCACATCATCATGAGCTGGCCACCATCGTAACAAGAATGGTTACACAACATGGGAAGACCACAGCATATGAAAATGTTTTATGGTCTGGTTAAAGAATAGATGTTTGCATGCGGAAAGGGTAGATTTTATAGTACGTTTTGAAACATGACCTTTCAGTGAGTCATAAGAGCATTACTTATTGGGGGACATTTCCAAATGGTCCGTTTATTTGAGCAAAGCGTGAATTAATTTGGCATGTGTGAGTTTTATCATATAAGATATAATCAGAGAAAGTATAAAGTACTAGAAACCCAGACTTGAGTAAAAATACAAGTGCTCTATCAAAAAAGTGAGCTTGAGTAGAAGTTGAAGTGCTCTTTAAGCACCACACTTAAGTAGAAGTACTAAAGTATTCAACATTTTTTGTACTTAAGTATTGCAAGTAGTTTATTTTAAATTCACTACTTAAGTACTAAAAGTAAAAGTACAAGTATTGTGTCATGTAATTATTAAAGAAAGCAGTCAAAAGTTTGAACTAGCAAACAAATAAAGCGCTTTTGCGGAATACTAATTTGCTTTGGCGGCCGCAAAAAAATGTCAGTGTGTCAATCAACACCATTACCCTTTAAAACTGGCGTGTGATTTAGGCAGCATGAAAGCCAACTTGTAATGAATGATTCGTAAATTTTTTATAATTGTAACGAGTAACTAGCAGAACATTAATAAAATATCGAAGTAAAAGTTTTAAATTCATCGAAAATATCTACTGAAGTAAAAGTAGAAGTATGAGAAAAAAAACAATACTCTAGTAGAGTACAGATACAGCATTTTAGTACTTATGTACAGTACTTAAGTAGTTTTACTTCGTTACTATACATCTCTGGATATAATAAATAAAATAACTAACTTTTTTTAAATAATCCTGTATTTAATGAACATTTTGTAAAGATTGTTCTCTTTGTCATCCATCATTTGAGAGAACTGTCATACCAGTGACTGTAAGAAGTTGAAGTTTTACAACTAATTAAGTAACAATCGGACTTCCCACTGTATGTATTTACGCAACCATGTGGGAATCCATTGTTACCGGTTATTGACATATAAAGGGAAGTAAAATGTGGAAGAAGGAACTAAAATAATAAATTGAATGCGTTTAAAGCAGTAAACGGAAGTTCCCTGAAATATATCACCATTCTTTTATAATGCTTAATGTCTCGATATCTCTAGTGGTCTCAATAATAGACAGTGTGACCCACATCTGAGCCATTGTTTTCAAGTCTTTTCCTCAAGGAGATACTAAACCATAAGAAAACTTGTGAGTGGTAGTTCTGCAAAATTACCCTGTTTCAATATGCTGCTTGTTCCTACAATAAGTTATTTTCTCTTTTCTACACGGTATAGTTCCACAAACCAGATCAAATAGCTCTGGTTTCATGTTCTAAATGGGAATATGTTATTAGGGTAATTACTGAGTAATTGGGGAAGTAGTACACAGTACAAAACAATCAATCAAAAAATTGTAATATGATAGATTTAAATATAAATTTAAGCTTCGTTCATTTTTAAGCTTTTGGGGTGAAGCTGAAGGTTTTGTTTTTGAATATTAAGCACAAAAAAAAAAAAAAAAGCTTCCCTTTGTTTGTAAACAATATGCATTCTGAGTTCAGATCCACTGGGAAGTCTGTTCCAGGACAGAGGAACCAGGAAGAGGACTGTATTTTTACAGAAAAACATCACTTCTTCCTTACAGTTCTGTTTTGAATGGAAGAGTGGAATCAGAATAACAAAGAAATAACAAATGAGCTGCCAATCAACACTTTTCTTTTAACATAACAAATTTTAAAGCATCCTCATACAGTTGATGAAGACTCTGTGATGCCAAACTAAGGATGCAATATCTTAAACACAGTTAAAAGTGTTGACTTGAGATTATTAAAAAGACTGAAATGCTGAAAAAAGCACAAGGAAGTTGAGTATATAAGCAGCCCTGTAATATGACTCAATACAGTCAAACAAAAGCCCCAAAGTAGACCAGAGATTTGCTTCAAATTACATCAAAACTATCACAAAATGGGAAAATGTGCATAATAAAGAACAACACTGTAAAAATGAATGCGCTTTATCTAATAAAAAAAATGGGGCAACAGATTACAAGCAATATTATTAATTCAATTTAACAAATTAGAATTGGGAAATAATTATTCAAATGAATTCCTTAAATGTAAACCATTTAAAATGTGTAAAACTCACATTTAAGTCGCCATTATGGTGATCTGTGTTTGTTTTAGGTTCCTCCTTCAGTGATTCTGCTTGTTAACATCGGGTGTCTTCAATGTTTTTAATATAAAATAAAGAGTTCTTAATTAATCTTTAACATCTGCCTGTTATTCAGATATTTTTGTTTATTTTTTTTAGTGTAAAATTTACTCATTTTAAATGGTTAACTTTTAAGGAATAATTTGATTAATTATTACCAGAGATGTATAGTAACGAAGTAGAACTACTTAAGTACTGTACTTAAGTACTAAAACGCTGTATCTGTACTCTACTAGAGTATTGTTTTTTTCTCATACTTCTACTTTTACTTCAGTAGATATTTTCGATGAATTTAATACTTTTACTTCGATATTTTTTTAATGTTCTGCTAGTTACTCGTTACAATTATAAAATTTTTACGAATAATTCGTGGCAATCACATGCCAGTTTTATAGGGTAATGGTATTGATTGACACACACATTGACAACTAATGCAGGGGTTGTCCTGCAATGACATTTTTTTTGGCGCCCGCCAAAGCAAATTTGTATCCCGCCAAAGCACCTTATTTGATTGCTAGACTGTAAAAAATGATTTTTTGGTGAAGTAAATACTAGTGAAAAAAAAAACAATGTAATTTACTTGAAAAAGTTAGTTCAGGCAAGAATTTAAAAAACGAAGTAAATTCCATATCAGTACTTAATTCAAGCGAGTAGAAATGAAAGTGTAAATATCAACTCAATAAAATTAAGTAAAAATTACTCAACTTTTCTGATACTGGGGTTCCCATCATGCACTGGACCTTGAATAATTAATGAGGCTCATTTTTCACTGGTTTCCAGCTGTATTTACACTTATTTATCATTGATTTTTGTTGTCAGTATTAGTAACTTGCCATTTTGTGACATTTCGGGTAAATTTTTTGCTCAAAATGACACATTCAAACACAAAACGACCCATCAAATGTTACCACCATTGTGTATTGTCTACCAAGTATTGAGGTGTTTGCATTCACACACTGTAAAAATTAATACGCTTTATCTAATCAATAAAATTGTGGCAACAGATTACAAGCAATATTATTAATTAAATTGAACAAATTAGAATTTAGTAATAATCAGAGATGTATAAAGCACTAGAAACCCAGACTTGAGTAAAAGTACAAGTGCTCTACATCAAAAAAGTGACTTGAGTAGAAGTTGAAGTGCTCTTTAAGCACCACACTTAAGTAGAAGTACTAAAGTATTCAACATTTTTTCTACTTAAGTATTGCAAGTAGTTTATTTTAAAATTCACTACTTAAGTACTAAAAGTAAAAGTACAAGTATTGTGTCATGTAATTATTAAAGAAAGCAGTCAAAAGTTTGAAATGGATCAAATGAATATGAACTCTCACATCACACCACCTAAACCACAACCTAGACTTGAAGGCTCATACAGTCAATAGATGCTTGGCTGAAATTCATAACGATTTCCTCCGACCAGAACAACTTTGTTTGATCAGGTGTGCTCAGGACAGAATACACCTTTATGGCTTTATGACATGCTTGCTGCCATGGTGACAAAGGGCACTTGGTCCTTCACTGTAAATCTTTCTTAGAAAGCTGCTCTTGGGGCCTCTGCGCTTATTGAGATTGCTGTTAATTTAGAAACCTACAACTTGCCTGATAAGATGAGAATGCTGAAGTCATTTTTAAGAGGTCATTTTCATAGCGGAGTTACAGTGGCCTATCTAACGTGTGACGTGAATGATACAAGCAAACAGTGCTTGGACTTTAAACCTTTTGAGTGATTGCACAATATGTCTAATGTGTTATTACTAGGGCTGTCAAGCGATTACATTTTAAAAAACTAATTAATTGTGCCGGTTAACTGATCAAAATAAACAAATTAATAATATAAAATTTGGCTGAAAACAAGGGCCATGATTTTTTATTTATTTATTTATTTTTAAAAGCTGCATCTTAATTTGGTACAGTTTGGTTACCAACATTCTTCACTATATTATGTTATATTCTGCAAAAGAAACAGACGTCATAGGTTTGACACGACATGATGGTGAGCAAATGAACAGAATTTTCATTTTTGGGCATCGCAAATTAGTTCAGAAACTAAACATCACTGTGTTTCGTCAGTTCTGCACTGGCTTTACAGGAAACGTTATTGTTGGAAAAAATTAGATTGTGTCTTAAAATATATCAATATTAACTTGTTATAATTACATTTAATTGAAACAATATTACATTTCTTGAACTGTAAAATGATTATCACATTAGCACTCCTGCAATTATGAGACAAAAACTCATTCAGAAGCATTTTTGCCCAGATATCTTGAACATCAGGTCATTTTGACTGCATTATAGTCTGCATCATGTAGAGCACTACCCTGCTTCATGTTAGTCACCAATTGATCGAAATATAAGATGAACTTCATAGGTCTGGGGTGTTTGTTTGATCAACCCTAGTTATAGTAACACTAAATGGGACCATATCAGTTTCTAAAATCATTAGGTCTACAGGTTTATAGACATTAAGATATTTAAAAATGTGCAGCCTATTATTATGCCTGATGAAACGTTAAACAATAAAGTAAACCGCCTATCCCCGCCTAACATGTTTTGATGTCAAGCATATTTGTCATACATTCAAATGTCTTCACTCCTAAAACAAAATGAACAAAGTATCTGTTGATTATGAAGCTAAATTTATTACCCTGAAACAAACAGAGCCATGCATATTATCTCTGTTGACTCTAATTGCATTACAACTTCCTTGATGTTGTGCGATATGAGGAAAATGACTTGAAATGTTTGATCAGCATTTTGCTCTCTACAAAAAAAGAGCTAAAATCAAATGTAAATAGGGATTTAAATGTTTCATCAAATCTTTTAGAATCATGTAAAGCTATAGGACACAGCATATATTGTATTCCCATTAAGGTCGAAACTCTATAATTTTTTAAGCAAGTAACATCAAAAATCCCATCTGGAAAAAACAATATTAGACAAATTCATACTAATACTAATTCATACTTTGATGTAACCAGACTAATGCACTAATGAACATAAAATATCTAGAAATTCAAAGATGGCATTATATTATACACTGTAAAAAAAACTAAAACAAAAAACAAGTCATGATTTGTTACGTTTTTTTCTTCTGTCAAATCAACTTAGTCAATCTCCATTGTATTAACTCAATTTTTCAATTTCAATGAACTTAAAGTTAAGGCAACCAGGTTAATTTAAGTTAAACCAACTATTTTTTGTAGTTTTAAATCTGTAGTTTTGTTTTAATCATAGACTGTAAAAACATGGTTTTATGGTTACATCAAAGATTGAATAACTACTTTATTAAAACGTTTGGGGTCAGTGTAGGATTTATATTTATAGTATGTTTTTGAAAGTGGTCCAACTAAAACTGCATTTAGATTAAAAATATAGTAAAAAACAATATTGTGAAATAACTTTTTAGAAATCTACAGAAATAAAGTTGTAATTCCAGCATCATTACTCTAGTCTTTAGTGTCAAATGATCCTTCAGAAATCATTCTAACATTTTTTTAATTATCAATGTTGAAAACAGTTGTGCTGCTAAATATTTTTGAGTTAACTTGAGATCTTTTGTGACTGTATTTGCTGTCATTTTTGGTCAATTTAATACATCTTTGCTGAATAAATGCATTAAAGCACATAAAGTGTACATTTAACCTAAAAATAAATCGATTTGTCCATTCAATTTCAGAGGATGGTCGCCATCTGGAAATAGTAAACCTAACTATAGCACGTCATACACATAGTCACCAAAAGCATCATCATACAGGGCTGGGCACCTACAAGGCTCCACCCTGATACTGATATTACCTCATAGTAGTGCAATGAGATAAAAAGGCTAAAAAAAGATACTTTTGGTATTTACTGCTTGATTACAGAAAGTTAAGCAATTTCCTTAAGTTATAAAAGGCTACTTGCTGCAATCGTCACTCTAGTAAGAACAGCTTGCTTTATGGTCAACATGATGAAAGAGCAAGACTAGAGTAGATTCAAATTCACCTAAACTTCTGCATCAGCAAAAAGCCCACGTACACAAGTCCTTCAACTATCTATAAGCTAATAAAACATGCATTTATCAAACAAGATATGGTATGTAAAAATGTCTCTCTAAATGTATGACATGTCACAATGGAAAAAAATCCATACGTCCAAACACACTGATATCAGCATTTTTATTGTTTTTCCTAATCAATAATAAAGTCAAAATGGACAGGTATAGCCCTGTGAATCAGATCACAAGAATCTGTAATAAAATAAGACAGGAGAAAAAGATAATTAGCTACAAATTTGGCATGGTGACAAAAAAGGGGGCGAAAAGAAAAAAATTCAAAAATGTACATGCAAAAGAACATCAAGGGAGAGGAAAAATAATGTAGTGTTATTAACTGTATGTAAACAAAATAAATATTTTCAGGAATATACAGCAAGGAGCCCCTAAAAAAAGTGTCAGAGAGAACTTTGTGGTGGCAACCACTGACAGATTGATGGCTGGCATTATTCAAGCCACATAAGGATCTTGATCGAGGCTCAACAGTGTCTGAGGGGGCTTTACATGATGAACCGGAAAACGTGAAATTTCAGCCGTGCCCCACAGCAAATCGTAAAACAAAACAATGAATATTACTGCAGGGCATGGGATGAGCTCAACACGCAAGTAGGCTGATGCATAAACTTGGATTTGAATTCATAGCATCTTTGGGATCTCCTGTCCTTACAGTTATTAAAACAATACAAAGTGAGCAACTTCAAGAACCTTTTTGCGTTCATAAATACACTGTGATCACAGTTCAGACATCAGTGTCTTTACCATTAGGCTTGGTTTTCAGAAAATCATCTCCCACTAGGAAAAAAGCAATTCCGTAATGAAACAAAAAATGATGGTGAGGGGACTATGAGGCGTTTCTTAGCGGTAGCCACTTCAGTCATGCTACATAAAGTCAATCTTTGATATCCCTGCTTCGGTCACCAGTGATAAGAGGTATAAAATCATCAGCTTTAATGATTTCATTTTAGTCAAGTCATCACACTGCTCAATGCTATTATTACTACCATTAATGTGAATGGAGTACCTCAACATGTCTAAATGAGTCCTAGTGGTCTGTTTGTGTTCCCCAAGAGAAGGCCGCCTGTCAAACAATCTTGCATGTGGTTCTGTCCTTTTAGGTATTGGTAGGTACAAAAGGAGTAAAACACATGAAAGGAAGAACAACATTAGATGACAGGAATTCAAGGACAGTGTTAAAGCAGCCAAAAGCGCTGATGGAAGACAGTTATTGATCGCTCAAAAAAAAAATACAATAATACTTATACAGTACAAAATCAAATGTATAAAAATGTAGTTCAAGGTAATACTTTGCCCTGCATGCACACTGCAAAAAGTTGGCTGAATTCCTTTTGGACTGTAAGTCAGTATATTTAGGACCTATACTAAATAAATTACTAAAAACGGGACATTTTACAAGTTGCCTCTGGTAAAAGGCCTGAACAAAAACAGTAATCGGTACAACAGGGGCCATTTCAACACATAGCACATTTTCCAAACCAATACTTTTGAAATAAAACAGAAAAAAAAGAAATCCCCCTCTATAACCTGCCCTACATCCAAACCAGGTATAAAAGATAAAAAAAAAGACACCCTACGCTCCCACCCTGAGGAAAGCCCAACCTTAATTCCAGCAAACACATCCCATTGAAACTAAAGTTTTCCATCAGAAAGACCTCATCACTAGTCTTTTTGACAACCTACACTTACTAAAATAACAGCTCTTTTCTGTCTACTGCCCCCTTTTTAAAAACAGCATGTCAGTTGCACAGCTCATATACTGTGTGATCATTAGCCTGGGTAGTTTCATTCACCATGTAAAATAAACAGGTTAAAAAAAAAGTGCTAGATGGGATTCTTTCTGACAAAGAAGGTAAAGCAGGATGAGACAGAGGGAGAAAGGGATGAGCAAGCCAGACAGGCACAGAAAAATCCCACGATCTGGCCTGTGCCAAGAGGCACTTACACGCTCGCATGCAGCGCCCTCTAGTGTATAGCCCTTGCCTTCACAATTCAAGGGGAAAAAAGACAGAATAAAAGGGCTGTTATGTGCCGTCAGTCACAGGCCTCCCTTCACAAACTCAATCCATCTATATCTCACCTGCCAGACTCAAGAAAGAGTATATGTTATTTTACACACAGATATTCTTATAAATATATATTCATATATATATGGCCCTTACTGAAAGAGAATGTGAGCATTTCACATTGAGATAAAAGTACCATAATCTCTATACAGCTAAGTGGAAAGTGGTGTCAGTGTAATTTAGCAGGCAGCGCTTCGAGTCTTCTACTTGTTGCACTCGTTCAGAAGAATAAAAAAAAATATCTCCTGAAAAAGCTCTTTGTATTTGTAAAACGTCTGCCTCGTCGATGAATGCTTGCTACCCCCTCTTATAGATTTGCCGTCCACACATTTTCCTGAGTAATACTTGAATCATTGTAACAGACGATTTTAGTTCTGGGTGACTCCCTGCCATTACAATTTCGTAGTTATTTTTACATGCTTGCGAAGTCGATTACTAAAATGTGAGTGACTTTTGGAAAAAGTAAACAACTATTACTTTTTTCCCCATCTACTGATAAACAGACTAGAACTAGAAGTATGCTGAGAATAATAATAAAAAGATGCGTTTCCTTTTTTTCCAAAGGATATTGGGGGAGAGATTGCGGAAAATGCATCGCAAGCCAAAGGAGAGAGAAATATGAACGTATTTGCAGTAAGAAAAACATTACTTAAAAGCATTACAACTTCATTAAAGGAGGAGAACTAAATAACAATAATGACAATATTAATAATAACAATAATAATAACAACAACAACAACAATAATACAAAATAAAGACAGCATGACAAAATAAAAATAGGGAACCTCCATCTGAGCATCTAGGCGCAGAGCCCATTCACCTGTAGCTTTGGCTTGTTGGGGTTTTGGAGCCACTGCTGACTGGGTCGCTGGCATCAGCCAGAGACTGCTATACCCTGAGAATTCGGAGACTGATGTCTGTAAGCGGTGATTTACCTCTCCCCCCGAGTCACTGCTAAAGGCCAAGGGCACTCGACCCCTTTAAACTGTGCCCCGAAAGCCTGGGCAAAGTTTTCAATCTGATAAGAAGCCTTGGCTGGGTCCAGGGTGGCCAGATCCTGGGAAGAAGCCAGGGCAAATCCTCCAGTGGTGGCTGCGGCTCCATTTTCCGGCCCTTGCGGTTCTTTTGGACCGCCCAGGTCAGGAGGCTGAGGTGCGATCTGGTAGGCATTGGAGTTGGGGGTGTGTGGAGGCGGCGGAGGGGGGTGTGCTGCTTGTCCAGCTGTTCGGTGAGCTCCTGGGAAGGTGTGAGCTGCTGGGTGTGCGCAGAATGCTCCAGGCTGCTCATGTGGAAGCCCGTCGGAGGAGATGAGCCCTCTAGGAGACCAAAGTGAGACTTTGGCACAGACGAAAGTGAGGGTGAAGATGAGACTGGTTGTGAGAACGAGTACTCGAGAGGTGAGGAAGTATACACATGCTTGTCTGACAAAAGTGGGCTAGAGACCAGGAAACGGTCCTGTGGTAGTCACGGCAGAACCGTGACTGGGACCCAATGAGAAGTTTAAGTTGTGACTGGTTCGCTCTAGTGCCTGAAGAAGAAAACGCGAGTACTCGTGCATGGTTACGGCTTTGTCGCCACTGTTGGGACTTGACGGGGAGCCATCGGGTCCCAATGGGTCTGTGGCGTCCGTGCCGGCTGGCTGGAGCTCCACGTGATGGGGATCGGGGATGTCAAAAGACACGTCATGCTTGTGAGCATAGTGGTCCAACAAGCTCTGGAGAACCTCATCTGGGATTCCAGACTTGTCATGCTTTATATCTCCCAGAGGGGACGAGTCCAGAAGGCCTAGCGCTACATCACCATCTAGAACCCCAGAAACGACACCCTGAATGACTGTCGGTTGCGACTGCAGATGACTAATGCCTACGTCGTAGTCTGAAGCTCCAGAACCCGCACTACCATTGTTTGTCACATTGAGGTATCGCCTCTTCTTCAAAAACTGCATGGCATCGTCATAGTTACTGCTGCTGTGTCCAACTTTGGCCCCTGGACCTTGAAGAAGTCCAAGGCCTTCCAAGCCTCCTCCGGGAGGCAACTCCATGCCTCCTGGTTTGGATTGATCCATGTGTTGAGTGTTCTTCTCCTGGGACTTCCTGTTCCCCTTCTTGAAGGCCATCTTGGGAGCCCGGCCATGTTCGCTATGCATGCTGGGGCCCGGCTGGACTGAAGATGACGTTGTTGAGACCCCGTGGTTAGCAGGTGAGCTGAAGTCGTGCACCCCGTAACCATCCGCCCCCTGACTATGCGTCACCCCCAAAGGCCCGGATGACTTCTTACGTTTGCGTTCACTCCCCTCACCAGCATTTTTTGACTTGCCCCGTTTACGGCCAGGCGTGGCCGCATTTCCCTGAGAGATTCCGTAGCTGCCGTGTTCTCCGTCACCTGCTGCGCCCAACTCGTGCTCCGCTCCATCCACACCCTTTTTTATGGCATCTCCACACGTCCGCTTGTGCTTCAGCAACCGGTCCGTTCTGGAAAAATACTACAGAAGGAACAACAGTATAAAGGCCTGTTCACACCGGGACGAATTTCACGCGCGTTCTTCGCCGACGTTTAACGCCTCGTGACTAAACAAAGGGCGCCAATGTGAGTGTACACACCGGCGCGTAAAACGCCACACGTAAAAGCGGCATTTAAAAAAAAAACGCCTCGGGTTCGTTTTTTTTGTTGACGCGCCGCGTCAAAAACTATCCGACCAATTAAACTGGTGCTTTTGCTCACGTGTTGCACACACGTGACAACTTGGGGCGCTCAAACACAAAACGGTCTTGCCGAGCACACATATGCAATGGTGAAGAAGATATACGCGTCGCCGTCTACACAGCCAGGAAGAAATAAGACGGAGGTACAGATGCGAGGCAAGATGAATGTAGATGCTGGTCTCGTTGGTGGTAGAACATAAAGAACTATATGACAAACGCGACAGGGACTACACACATCTTGATAAAAGATAACTGTTATGGAGTGGTATTGCATGGCAAATGGGCGCCATCTAATGTCAGGGAATGAATTTGCATGTTCACTCGGCTCATTGTCAGCGAAAAACGCTTGGGTGTGAACACAAAAAACGTGTTTAAAAAACGCTGACGAAAACGCGCGCTGATATTCGTCCTGGTGTGTACAGGCCTTAAGACGAATATACAGGCAAAGAGAACTGGCTGAAACGGCCTAAAACTCACCTGTTGGCAGGTGTCACACTTGTATGGCTTTTCTCCACTATGAGTTCTCTTGTGTCTTTCCATGTGATACTTCTGAATAAAACGCATGTTGCACTGATCACAGCTGAATGGCTTCTCTCCTGGAAACCATAAAAAATAAGTTGCAGACCAAACAGGCTTTGAATAATTTACAACAAAAACAGAACCTGCTATGAGGCTTGATAAACATGTTGCAAACAAGACAAAAGAAATAGGGAAATGAAAGCTGAAGTTTGTGCAAAATTGAGGAACTTACCACTGTGGATCTTCTCGTGTCTCTGTAAGAGGTATTTCTGAATGAAGCTCATGTTACACTGAGTGCAGCGGAAAGGCCTCTCACCTGTGAAGAAAGTAGAGTCAAGCATTGACCTTGTTTGCAAGGACTAGAGACAGCAATACAACATGATGGTTTTTAATGTGGCACCCCAAAGTATTCTGTACGGGCATCATGGTGCATACGAGTAAACATAATTACAGCAGTTACAAACTGAATCAATTTCTTCAGAAAGCCATTTGATGGGTAGAACTAAAGAGTAAATCAGCAAACCAAAAATAGCATTTTCAATGAAACATTTGGAGCAATACGCTTGTTGAAAACTGAAGCACCCGATTTGGGTGCAATTAAAGCAGTAGTTCAACATTTATGACTCCAAGGTTCCTCTTCGTTCATGACAATACTCTAAGGTTCCCCTATCTAGCAGGTTCTCTGTTATAATAAAAATAATGAATCATTAAAATATAATGTGAATATGAATATAAAACAAATGTAATGTCTCTCACATTTTGTTAGAAGCTATTCTAGCAGTTATTGAAGTCACTTTGGCAGGATAATTTGGCTTAAAGGGGTGATGAACTGAAAAAACAAATTTTCCTTGAGCTCTTGACATCTAAGAGGTCATCATATTATAAGAATATCCTGTAAGTTTCAGAACTGAAAACTTCATTGTTAGTCCAATAAAAGCTTTTATTGACACCAGGCTCAGCAAACGACTCGTTTTTCAAAGTGGCGAACAATGACGTCAAAGAGGATAAAACCCCACCCCGCAGAAGATCAAGGCCTGCTTCAACACGGCCGGTTTAGCCCCGCCCACCGATTTGCGCATTACACGCATAGCTGAATAACATAAGCCTGTCTACCTCATGATGACAAACCGGATCGAGCTACCGAGCAATACAAAATATTATGCGGTGCCTGGTTGTGGAAGAAGACAGTCGCTGCATAAGCTTCCTCTGGATTCCAATAGGAATGCAAAACTTTTTTTAATGACGTTCCAGCTGATGAGGGTAAAATGTCCGTTCGCTTCATTTCACTGAGGATTGTTTTGTAAACAAGACTGGATTGGCAGACCGATTAAGAGTAAAGAACGGTGCTGTGTCGTCCATACTGAATCTGACAGGAATTGTGCAACACACGGACTCTGGGTCGAACATGTATGGGCGAATCATTCCGGTTGCCATTTTACAACACTGGATGTTTTCAAAACAATTTCCCCCAAATGGATTCGACGGGATGAGTTGAAACTCATAATATGCAAAACTATTATCCACTCACAGCAGTGGTCGTTTACTTCCAAGTCTTCAGTGCGAGACGCCCATAAAAACCGAAGCGTTTCTAAGCTAGGCCCAAAACTAGGGTACAAAATAGCCTATTAGTTATTCATTTTGATGTTTTTGAATGCAAAAACCAAGCGAACGTCATAAGTTGACCTCAGACATCAATATAATAAATTAAAAAAATAAAAAACAGTTCATGACCCCTTTGAATGTACTGCAAACATTAAACTTTTTTTCTTTTAAACATTTTTTATTTGCTATAATTGCTTTCCTAAACAAATGTAATATTTTTGCTATTGTGCCAAACTTTTTCCTTAAATAATTACAAATATTTAATAATTAACCCAGTTCATACTGAGCAAGTACCGTGGTCTGTGTAATAAAAGTTATTTGTGAACTTGACAAACTATTTTAGATTGCAAGTACACTTTTAATCTCTACTGAACACTGGCTGTTAATCCTTGGACTAAATTGATTGGTGATGACACAGTGTGCATGGG
>JAQIUQ010002800.1:122500-171594 GCA_030378365.1 Hybognathus amarus
ATGGTTGCCCAGCGAGACCTCCAGCAACTCTCCTCCACCTCGTACTCCGGCTCCACCTCCACCCCCCGGGTAGAGAGGAAGCCTGTAATCGTGTTCAGAAACCTTCTCCTGTTTAATGCCCATGGCATGAACATAATCGCCCACACTTCCCATCATCCCTCCCATGCCACCTCCGCCACACATGCCTCCAGCACTCATCCCTCCTCCTCCTCCTCCACAGTCCCGGCGAGTCCCTCTCCTTCTTCAAGATCATCTCGTGGGGCTGTAGGTCGACCATAACCGTTTGACTGGCCAGTCGGGTGAAGCTAGTAACAGGGGGCAAGTGGCTGAACATGAGCATGCCTGGACCGAAGCCTGGCTCCATGCCACCATTGGAGCGGAGGAACTCATTGCCAAGTTTGTCCTGGATCAGGCTCATGGTGAAGGGGCGTGTTGTCACGCCGACACTGATGCTGGAATAGGGGCGATGGGGTCTTGCTTCAATGCAAGGCCACCTCACTCATCCTAAACACATCAAAAGAGACAAAATGATGATTTGACATTTTTCACGTGCATTACTACAGTCTAATGCCAACAACGGTGTCCAACTAGCCAAGAAGAAGGAATTACAGGGTTCGTACAGATGCTGTCAAATGAAATTGACTTTAAGCACTACTTTTTTGTTTTCAAGGACTACAATCAGAGATCTCACTTATCAAGTAAAATCTTTATTATCGTGTAATACATTGTGCGCGAAAAAAAGTGATTTTACTCACTTTTTTAAACACTACCGTACCTTGTTCAAATGTTTGTTAGGCAAGATTATTTATTTATGTTCTTGAAATAATTATTTTATGCTCGCCAGTCACCAGGCTGTATTTATTTGAACAAAAATACAGCAAAAACAGCAATACTATTATTACAATTTTACTTTTTCTATTCTCATGCCTTTTGAAATTTTTTTAATGTATTCCTGCAATGGCAAAGTTACATTTTCAGCATCATTACTCCAGTTTTCACACTTCAGTTTCAAATTGATCCTTAAAAAACCATTCAGATGTTCTGATTTGGTGTCTAAGAAACATTTCTTAAAATTATCATTAATGTTAAAAAAAATTGACCCCAAACTTTTAAGCAGTAGTGGATATTCATCAACCATTCTGCACTCTAAATATCAGTGCAAGCAATTAAAAACAAACCCATAAAAGCAGTTTATTTTTTAATTTCACCTAAGTTCCTAATATTTGAAAGTTACACTGCTAATAGGATCAAATTTACAAGAAAACAATAATTGTTTGAGGTTCACCAAATTAATGGAAATCTTAAAGGGATACTCCACTTTTTTTGGAAAATAGGCTCATTTTACCACTCCCTCAGAGTTAAACAGTTGAGTTTTACCGTTTTTGAATCCATTCAGCTAGATTTTCTGATATTTAGAAGAATATCAGTAACCAGACAGTTTCTGGTCTCATTGACTCCCACATTAGGAAAAAATATATACTATAATGGAAGTCAGTGAGACCAGAAACTGTCTGGTTACTGATATTCTTCTAAATATCAGAAAATCGACTGAATGGATTTGAAAACGGTAAAACTCAACTGTTTAACTCTGTGGGAAGTTGTAAAATAAGCCTATTTCCAAAAAAGGTGAGGTATCCCTTTAAAGCACTGATGTAATGTGCAGATTTTTGGTGACAATCTTAGGAACAGTTACGCCGTATGCTCTTTTGATCCAATTAGAGCCTAACTGGATTAATCAGAAAGGTTTGTGGGTCAGGACACAAAACACATATCAACAGCTTAACAGTGAACTATGGTTGCCATTTCTTTCTTTTAACACAAACAACCACCTACAGGAAACAATTTGTTATGACTTTTGAAGAGGAGTAATGCTAAGTACTTATAAAGATCAGGAGTCATAGATAACACCAACAGAGCTTCATCACAGGCTCACTTTCATTTAAAACTCTGTATATGAGCTGTTGAGATAAATAAATAAATCAATGTTTGAACTCATGGACTAATTTATCTTTCATTCTTTACTCTGTATTATAGAGTCGTTAACTGGCTTGTTTCACGACACATTAAAACCTATCCTTATTTTTAATTGTAAATAGATATAGGTCCAAAGCAAACAGAGGCAACAAGACATCTCAAATAGACATTTAAAGGTCATTTACTGACGAAAATCTTGTTCAAATAGCAGAGCTTTTTTTTATTTTTTAAGAATATTTTTGTCGACAGCAAAACTAGAACTGTTCGCATTTTTGTGTGTTAATTAAACCAAGACCAATTATATAAGAGTAAATTTATATTTTCAGGCTGAAGAAACCAGTATTTATTTACACATGCACAGAGATTGCTTTTAAGATGCCATATGCAAAACAAAATGAACGTTAAGGATTAAGAGCGTGTTTTAAGTATAAACACAGATGTTGTGCCCCGTGAAGCTGTCTAACATTACGAATGTTGGTGGATGAATGATGGCCTGTGGGATATTCCACCTAAACTTTTACGTCTTGTGCAAATAAAACGTGAGAAATATTTCTTAAGAGGCCTATACATTAATCTATTTTGGTGGCTATTTTATGTGTAAGCACTATCGTGAGTTTGAAGACTGAGCATCCAACACCAATTTATGGTCTGCTCTGTTTACAAAAAATACATTATTATTTTACCCATGCAAATTTACAAATTTAACAAGCCCTAATCTACTGTATATATTTGTGTATGTCTACCTACACTGTCATAAGCAACCTAATGATAATATAAGTTTGAAATGTAATACATGATGTGGTGTGGCTTAAAGGGATAGTTCATCCATTGACAAATATGCAACTACCACTTTGAGAGACTTGATTGCTTTTAAAAGATAAACAGATTGAATTTAGGCTTTTATTCACATATAAACATTCATCAACTCACACATCCGTTGTGGTAAACAGAAGCTCAAGCATGTTGCTCTTGACATACAAAAACCAATGAAGTCCATTCTCATGTGTTACACAGCACGTTTGAGCTTCCACAAAAACCAATGACTTTCATTATCAATGTTTAGGGCTGCATAAAGATTAATCGTGACTATGTATGGTGTAAAATAATTAATGTTATACATTATTATATAATAAATACAAAAATATGTGTACTGTGTAAAATAATTATGTATTTATATACACATAATTAGTATACAGTACACACACACACATGATGTAAACATAAACGATTAGTTGCGATTAATCGTTATCGTGTTACGCAGCATGTTTGAGCTTCCAAAAGAACCAATGAGGTTCATTATGTTCAGGGCTTCATAAAGATTAATCGTGAATAATCGTTTGCAGAATAAATGTTTTTGTTTACATCATGAGTGTACAATGTAAAATAATTAATGTTATACATAATTATACATTAAATACTAAAATGTGTACTGTGTAAAATAATGATGTATTTTACATATACATAATTAGTAGACAGTATACACACACAATGTAAACAAAAACTTTTATTCTGCAAGCAATTAGTTGTGATTAATCGTTATTCAATGTTATGCAGCATGTTTGAGCTTCCATAAGAACCAATGAGGTTCATTCTAATGTTACGCAGCACATTTGAGCTTCAGCGAAAACAAATCTCATTTGTTCCCAATGAGATTTGTTTCGCACATCAAGGTTTGGTTGAGCTTCTGTTTATGTTAAAAGAAAAACAATGATTATAAGTGAATAAAAGCCTATATTCAATCTGTTTGTCATATAAAGCGACCGTGACTTCAGAAAATTTACTAAATTGCTCAATTGAAGATTACAATTTCTTTATGAACTCTTTGAAGCTTCAAAGTGGTAGTTGCGTAGCTGTCAATGGAGGGACAGAAATCCCTCAGATTTCATCAAAAAGACCTTCATTTGTGTTCCGAAGATGAAAGAAAGTCTTGCGGGTTTGGAATAATGACAGTAATAAAAGACATCATTTTCATTTTTGAGTGAGCTAATCCTTTTAGTACACGAACATTTAAAGTAATGACAGTGAGTCAGAATGATGATTCAGTAACCGCTCTAAAGGATCTAGTGAGTTCATTCACTGATAAATTTGTCATATATAAAGTCTTTATTTTGTGGTAAATATAATAAATCTCATTATAAACTCTGACTCATACCTCTGGTAAAACATGAACAGTAAAAGATAGGCAATCCGGAATAAAGTAGATATTGTGAACAGTGCTGGAAAACCAAACAGTTCATTATCAATGACTTCTTAAAAAAAAAAAAAAAAACATCTCAAAATATATTTTATGGTACACAGAAGAAAGTCATATAGGGTTGGAACAACATGGGGTGAGTAAATGATTTTTAACCGTGGCATTGTATTACTCGCTGTCTGTTACTCAAAGAATAAATGAATATACTGACAAATAAAAGCTTTTATCAGTATAAAGGATATCTAATTCATTTACAGTGGTTAAACAAAGAGTTGAGGTAACTACAGTATTTAGCTGAAATGTAACCGGTAAATTTGGAATAGCACTGCAAATTCAGTATCCTTCTCTGTCTCAATGCTTGTGTGCACATGTTTGCCGAGTGTACATGATGTTTCTGGGAAGTCAATGGCCAATTGCTTTGGATTCATGCGACATCCGATGATTCATACTATTCATTTCCCCTTTTAAGAGCTGTTGGATTGGATCTGAACCAGATGCCCTGCATTAGTCAAAACCACTCCATCCGTGTCGCTTCACAGTCAAGGCAAAGATCAAGTCTAACTACAAGGATCAATAGAGCCCATTCAAAATATGGATAGTTCATGTCCAAAATTTAGGATAATTATTAGGGGTTCGAAACATGTCCAGCTATCTTATATAAAGTCGGACCACATATTTTTATTAGTTCTTTGTAAAGGTGTTCAATAAAGAAGCATATATAAGAATTATAAACGAATATGATTTTAAGACGTGTACACAATGAGCGCATTGTATCAAATTGCTTCAAATGTTATCAGGCTATATATATATATATTATATATATATATATATATATATATATATATATATATATATAACGTTCAGTAGTTAAAGACACTTAATACAAAGTGGGTCCAAACATGTTGTTGAGTAATAAAGGAACACTTTGTCCCAGTAGAGGCGTCTCGTATCTTCACGCAGCTCGCGTCTCTTTGTGTTGTGAGTGCGCGCAGACAGCACGCGACGCAGATGGTATGTAAATAGCTCAGTGCATACGTTAGCCAACAGAGCTAGCTCATCAATCAGAAACATAAATCATTTATTCCACACACTCAAATCAAATCGATCCTCAGCCCGGGACGCAGTGGCCATATTGAAGAGAAATGCAACATGACTCAGTGGCCCGGGACCCTGAAGTCTATACTGTGAACGCAGGACTTTAAAGTTTGTGTTAGTAAGGCATGACCGTTATGGTGGGATCCATATTAATAACTTCATGCCGACTCACAAAGGGCCTCGCCGCTAACACGCTAGCTATGCGGCTAAGCGATGCGCGTAATAAATAAATCACATTGACGAAGTGTCAGGGCATCCAATATGCAAGCTTATAATAACAAATATAATAAAAACAAGTACAATAATTAACTACAAAAACACTTTACAAAGTAAAATGTGATTTTGTTTTAACATCACATGCTCAAACAAAATGAAAACATATGAGTATGCACAACGGGGTGGCTGTGCGAGCGTTTAACGTTACCCATAATAAACAGCACCATGCAACTCCAACGAACAATTGATGCTCCGCTTCAAGCTACTCGGCTAATATGCTACACTACAGTCGCTGCGCTTTGTTGTCTGCCCCGCTTGCGTGCACCTCTCCGGCGCATAAACTTCACGCAAAGCTGATCTCAGGATTTCGCTTACCAGTGCATGTCCACCGTTGGCTCTTTCAGTGTGTATTTTCCCCCTCGCTCGTTTCTTTTAATGTTCAGAGTCCAAACATTGTTCTCCCGCAGCTGCTGAGTTCCTCCATCTTGTCTGAGCGCGGGGAACTGTGGGTAGAGCGGACGGGTCCTGCGAGGAGACAGACGCTCTGATCCAGGGCATTGGAGCAGGCGTCCGATAGTGCACTGTCGAACAGACCTAGTGGGGTGCCATTGGGAAGATTTACATTTCAGCACAATTCACTTTTGCATTATAATTGTAGCAAGGTACTAATATGGAAGCCCATTTCCGCCACATGAGGAAAAAGTGTGCTTTTGTACATCATAACTGACAAAAAGCGTGAAATTATTGTAGGTTACATAAGTTAGCTACTTTATAAGATTTAAAAAAAATAATAATAATTATGACATGAAAAGTTGTAATTTCTACTTTATCTCATTATGACGTAGTGGACCCTTTTCATATAATTATGACTTTTTTTCATTTTGGAAAATTTTTGGCTTATTCATTTCTACTTTTTGTCATAATTGTTAAGTCAAAATGTCATAATTATGACTTAGCATGTCATAATTCAGTTTTTTTATCTCATAAATTAATTCAGTAGGCCTATGTCATACTGACTTAGATACAAATTTATATTAGCCTACATAAAAAGCCCAAATAAAATTAGCATATGATATATATATATATATGTATATATATATATATATATACACACACGTATATACGTGTGTATATATATATATATATATATATATATACACACACACACACACATAGCTGTATATATATATATATATATATATATATATATATATATATATATATATATATATATGAAGAGTTCAGATGCAAAAGCCTCTAAATGCCATTTGAAATTTTCTTCTAAAATGCTAATTTTTATCAAGCTTGTATATTTAAGTTCAGTAATTTCACTTAAATGGCAATGAAGATTACCTATTAATTGTCATTTAAGTGAAATTACTGACCTTAAATATACAAGCTTGATAAATATGGTCAATTTAGAAGAATATTTCAAATGGCATTTAGAGGCTTTTGCATCTGAACTCTTCATATATTTTTTTTATATATATATATATATATATATATATATATATATATATATATATATATATATAATTTTTTTGTGGCTACAATATTCAACAAATTTTCAGTCAGTTCCAAAAAGTTTTTTTATGTCATATTCAACATATAAATTAATTTAGTTCCTATACCCTATAATAATTTCAGCTCAATATGCGTCATATTTTCACATTTGTTTGTCTCATAATAATGACTTTGCTATTTGTATAGTTTATAGGCCTATATAGCTAGTTTGATTCTCACTTTTTTTATTATAATTTCTTTACATAATTATGTTTAACACAAGCTTTTTTTTTCTTATGTGGCAGAAATATGTTTCCGTGCAGCAAACCGTGGGTAATTCTCACAAACATATAAGTTTAAGTTTTAAAACATTATCACATGCATATTCACAGATGAAAACATCTGCATTGGCTGCTTTAATACTATTTTTCATGACAATCTGTTGAAGTTTCCATTGCCCATCTGATTCTCTCACTGTGTTTGTCTCAGAAATATGGTGGTATCCCATTGGGTCCTCAAAAATTAGGACACAGCACATCCAACCATTGTAATATGGCTCTCAAATTAATAGGATGGCTGTGACACAATTCATTAAAGATAAAAAAAATCCTCTAATAACACCCATAATTAACTCCTTTATCCTAATTGTGAGCAAAAATAGTGATCCTTAAGAGACGATCCAAAGAGAAAAAAGAAAGATAGAGACAATGAAACAGAGACACACATAAACAAAATTTTAGCTAAAATCACATGCTTACCTAAAAGAGTTTATGAGAACAAAGCCATTGGTCAAAACATTCTTTAAAAAAGTTGGCCATGCCAGAAGAACCAGTCATGAAGGTATATCCCCAAAGCTAACCATCTGTGGAATGTAAGAAGATACAAAAACATACAAAATTTGCCATAATGTAAAATAGCTACAAACTGCCGTGACAGCTGATGTGGCCAGCACATCTGAAGATGCTGTTGCTGCAACACTCTCTAATTTATAACAATTGTATATTTTGTCAATGATTTGAATTTGTACGATCTGCATTTGCCCCATTGACAGTTTATGGGGTAGAGGTGGACATATGAATGCATATGAAATCAGCACCTAATAAATTCTGTTTCCTCATGAGACAGATTTTAAAACCCAATTAATCCAGATGAGAAATAATGGACATGGGTACATTTAACTATAGACACCTGACCCCATAAGATATTGTGGTTGTTCACAGTTCATCTATTAATAAACAATACATTTGTTACAGTTTTTAATACTTGTTAAAATTAGTTAATAATTGGAAAATGTTACCAAGTCTATTCTCCTTTTTTGTCCATTTTCCACAAAATGACAAAAAATTGCAGTAGTTTTTCCTCTATTTTATAATTGCTAGTGTGTCTTCACAGGCTTTTTAAATCGCTGAAAAAACAGTATGACTGAAATATAGTTTTTTTGTCAAATCAACTTAAATACTTTATTTAGTTCAGATAACTTATTATTTAGAGTTTCTGATGATTAAATCAGTCTCTTTCATTGTATTAACTCACTTTTTCCAGTTCAATCAACTTAAAATTTTAAGGCAATCAAGTTACTTAATTTTTTAAGTTAAACCAACAATATTTTTACAGTGAAGAAAGAGATAATAAATGCTTGCAATCTGGGAGTGTGGGATTTTTTTTTCTTCTCTTTCCGTGTCTAAAGCACATGCAACTGGTCAGGTGCGCGAGGAGGCACAGTATTTATTTATTTTCGATATGAAATCTCTCCCATGTCTGACTGGTTAAATATGCATTGAATATTCTTCTCTAATGCCATATCAAACAATGTCCTGTCATACAGGGGTTCATGTGTGTTTGGTAATCTACTCCACTGTATAATTCATGTGTATGTCAATAGGGCTGTTACATAACCAACCACAACAAAACTAATGCTTGAATTATAGAAAGACCTACACAGTCTGATCACCATAGGCTTTTTACCCCTCTATACAGTGTAGAAAACGCAATTATTTAAAGAGAATATTATTTATTATATTAGATTAAAAATTTAGATTTTTTTTGTCAACAGGTTCCACACAACTGGGTTACGCTTAAACAAAACATAATTTGTTCATGTAACTTCAACATCATGGAATTAAGTCAGTTTTAAGAGACAATTTAAGTAGTCTCAACATAAATGGTAAGAATTTTTTACTTAACATAAATGGTTTGTTTTTAGACAACGCATTAGGATTTTGTACTGTTAAGTTGAGACATAATTACATAGAAAAAAGCTTTCATATACAAATAATTAATATAAGCTAAATATAAATATATTATGTAAAGTGCACAACCTTCTTAGTTAATTTTTTGAGTAAGATTGCAGTTACTGTGCAATCAAGGACACATTTTGTATACATTTATAATAAATCAAATTCACTATATTATTTTATTAAAATCCATTACATAAAGATATAGAAGCAATGAAATACAATTATGTTTGTCAAAATTTTACAGCTGTTCAGTCCGTTATCAATTTTGTACAAACAGCTCATGAATGTTATTAAAGGTAACTTGACGGGTCACGTGATATCAGATGTCATCAATAGAGTTCATTCATTATTCAAGAGCATGCATTTACACTCATGCTCTGCCTTTCTCTTTCTGCTCCTTTCCTTCTTCTCATCATTTTCTTTTTTTTTTTTTTTTTCATTTCCAAATCTGAAGGTCTGTGTAACAGCATCTGGTGCTCTTAAATTGTTTATTTATCTTGGAGAAGAGTATATATTACAATCCAAAATTTGTATGTGCCATCCACATGGGCCCAGTGATCATCTGGAGGGTGAGCAACCCTGTCCCTGTCAATCACCAAGCATGAGCATGAGACCCTGATTCATTTCAATCACAGTTCAGGCATATAACCAACAGTCGTATAATCCATACTCTCAGTAATATTGTCTTAGTAGTTTGTATTGAAAATAAAACAAAGCATCCTTTAATCATGTTAACGGATATACACACAGTCCTACATAATGAAAATACCAGACCCCGCTCAATATTTCATTAAGCTATATTAACTTATTCTCCTGAATACACTGTGAAGTGCTTTTTCATTTGTGTGTTATTTCTCATAGCCAGACGAGCTGTCATTATAGGGACTGTAATCATTTTTAATATAACACACAAACAGATATACTGCATGGCCTGATGGCTGCCCGTATATTTGAGATTTCCCAGAGGAAAAGCAAACAAGAGAGGAAGAGAATGTGGTTTCAAATGACTCTACCCACTGAATAACTGCACAACAACCGAAAATAAGCATGCCATGATGGGAATATTAAGTGTTTAGAGCTACGTATAAGTTAGTATTTAGAAAAAAGACATCAGCAGTAACAGGCATTATTACAATATTATTGTTTTATTTTAATATTATTTTTTCACTCTGTTGCTAAAACTCTGTAAGACAATTACTTAAATTAAAATGTAAAATATAGTTGCATATCTCCAAAATCATCATTTTTATTTTTTAAATAAATCAATATGTATTGGTCACTCTTAAGGTCTGTCTGTGGGTTTTGCAAATATTTAACCAATGAAAAGCGACTAAACTTCTAAACCACATAACTCCACCTGCCTCTATCGTGAGTGAGACGACGCACACATTTGGACCATCTCTATTAGTTTGCAATGCAAAAAACTGGATGTTTATAGGTACAGCGTTTCCTTTATTCAAGAAACACTAAAGCTAATGTTTTTAGAGTGTCTTATAGCATTTATTGGCGAGTCAATAGCAAATATGGTCTTAAAGAGCCTATAGCACTTCATCTAACATAATATTAGAGAATCTCAAATGACAGAACAAAAATTGAACGCCCACATACAGCCATGATAAACCTCATTACCCAACCCAATGCGGTGTACTGCCTCTATCTCTCTCTAGAGTATATACAGGATGTGTATATGTGTACATACAGTAGGCTATTACAGCATATATACTCTATTTCTATGTGTGTGTGTGTGTTATTATTGTTCATATTAGGTATTTTATTGTCATCCAAATACATGTCTTTCTAATAAGAATAAACAAAAGAAAATCAACAAAAAACAACTTCTGTTTTTAATTACTTTAAGGTGATTAAAGGCATACGTTATTTTTTCCGCACATTTTGGTGGCCAAAAATAAATACAACACATTTTAAACTGCTAAAGAAAAAAAAAGTTTGTTTTAGTGAAAGTGTGTACTCGCGCATTTCAGTCAGCAGATGGCGCTGTGAGTTTCAGTAATTGACTGCGGAGGAGCATTCAATTTTGAAGGACAATAGAGTATTGTTTTCTATTTGCCTTCAGTGACCAGAAATACAAAATTTTTGACTCAAATACTAACATGACAAATCAAGATATTGTATCAGCTTTACCAGGACACCGGACCGACCGAGCATCGTATTGCTGATAATCGGATTTCTACATGGGACTGGAAATCCAATCTTCTTCCCAATGCTGGGAAACACACACACACACACACACCCACACACCCACACACGTTGTTTTTTATGGTTAATGGGTATTTTCTATAAAATGATTTAAGCCGTACAAACTGTATAGCTAGGCTATATTCTATCTATTACACTAGTTACAGTAGCCAAGGGTTTTGCATTGGCATCTTTTTTGTTGGGTTATGTTGGGTTTTTATGAGGACTTTCCATGCATGTTTTATGCAGCCCATATACAAACTGTTCTATCCCCAACTCTAAACCTTCCCATCACAGACAACTTTCATTAATGTTTACATTTTCAAAAAACCATCACTTGGTTTATTAGCTATTGCCATCTTTGTGGGGGACATTCTGTCTTCATATCATTCAGGATACAGACCAGCTTCTTTTCCAGTGTAGAATTCGCTCACACATTAAGCCCCCTCCTCCCACCAGTCCGTCCCTCACACCCACTCTCTCTTCTCTTCCCTTTCTTCTTCTGCTGTTCATGCCACATCATGTGCAGAAGAGCTGAAAGTGCTCAGAGAACACAGCCCGTGCTCTTCACATGGACATCCAGAGAAACCCGACCAGAAGAGAGACTAGAGCAATGATGCCACAGTAAACTGACATTATAGCACCTTCCGCTTTCCGGACAACATTTTACAGTCCCGATTAAGGAGGGTGGGGGAAACTTGGCAGAGACATTGCCCTGCCTGGCGACCTTGTCAGCTACTTTTGAAAGTGAAAAAGGCATCCACCAAAGCCATGCTACAGAGAAAGTAAGTTTCCTTTTTGTTTTGTTTTTTAAAACGTATGAACCCCTTCCCACCGGTTACATGAAACAAACGTGCTGAAGTTATGGCAGCGCTAAGGCGTAAATTTGGAGAGGACTACCAGGTGGTGAACACGAACAGAGCCGCGACTTTCCCCATCGCGCCGGTGAAGAAGAAGCGCCAGCGCTTTGTGGAGAGAACGGACGCTGCAACGTCCAGCACGGGAACCTCGGCGGAGAGACCAGCCGCTATTTATCCGACCTGTTCACCACGCTGGTGGACTTGAAGTGGCGCTGGAACCTTCTCATCTTCATCCTCACCTACACCATCGCCTGGCTGGTCATGGCCTCGATGTGGTGGATCATCGCCTATATAAGAGGGGACATAAATCACGGCCGTGACGCTTCGTACACTCCGTGCGTCGCAAATGTTTACAACTTCCCGTCAGCGTTCCTCTTTTTCATTGAGACCGAGGCGACCATTGGCTACGGTTACCGCTATATAACTGAGAAGTGCCCTGAGGGCATAATCCTGTTCCTGTTCCAGTCTCTGCTGGGTTCGATAGTAGACACGTTTCTCATCGGCTGTATGTTCATTAAGATGTCTCAGCCCAAGAAGCGCGCGGAGACGCTCATGTTCAGCCAGGACTCGGTGATCTCACAGCGAGACGGGAAACTCTGCTTAATGTTCCGCGTGGGGAATCTGAGGAACAGCCATATGGTGTCCGCGCAAATCAGGTGTAAACTCATAAAGGTGAAACACACTGCACAGCGCAACTTTATTGGCCTCTAGAATCCGTTTACAGTTATTACACAATACATTGAAGCGCAAAATACACTTTTTTAAACAAACGCAGAATTGTAAGCTAGTGTCATCATCTTTCTTTTTTATTAGACGCTCGTTTTATTTAACCACAGCCATATGAGTGTAAAATACAGTATATTTATAAACAGCCCTTTTCTAATCAGTGGAATTAGGTAGGCTATACACATTTAATATTATAGGCCTACTATTAACTACATAAAATGTAACATTAAACACTCCAACATTACTCACAACAAATGGATAGGCCTACTTCTGTGTATTAAATTATAAGGATGACTTCTTTTTACTTAAAACCTTTTAAACAATAGGCTATTGTTCAGTAAAATCGTGTGTTGTATAGCCCATGCCTTTAGCCTGGTAATACCAGACTCTGCTACTTCACTTTGCTTCGTAGACTTCACTACAGGAGCGAAATGAAATTAGCGGAAGTAGGAAGTCTGACGTAGTCAGGCTACCATGCCTTAGGCTAGTTGACCAATTTACAGTTTATTTTACTATAAGTAAGAGGTGTTGCTAATTATATTTTTAAATCAGTAAGCTGTTTGAAAATTATTTTACAATTCTGTGGATCAATTTTGGAACTGGAGTTTATGAACCTCTTGGGGTTCAGTAAGGGAACTGCAGGGGGTTTTAGAGTTGATGAAAAGCTAATAATTACTTAAATCATAAAAATGTAAATAAATAATTTAAAATGACATTGTTATATATATATATATATATATATATATATATATATATATATATATATATATATATATATATATATATATATATATATATATATATATATATATATATATATATATTCAGCTGTCAGATCATGATTAATCACATCCAAAATAAAAGTTTTTGTTTACATAATAAATGTGGGTGCACTGTGTATAATTATTTTATATATATAAATACACACACATGCTTGTATATATTTAAGAAATATTTTCATGTATATACTGTATATAGATTAATATATAATTTATATTATATAAAAATATCAATATTTTATATATAAATAATATTTTTTCTTAAATATACATGTATGTGTGTGTGTATATATATATATATATATATATATATATATATATATATATATATATATAGCAGTATATATATATATATATATATATATATATATATAAAATAATTATACACAGTGCACCCACATTTATTATGTAAACAAAAACTTTTATTTTGGATGTGAATCATTTGACAGAATACATTTTGATATATATATATATATATATATATATATATATATATATATATATATATATATATATATATATATCAGAATCATTTTGATATGATATATATATATATATATATATATATATATATATAGTATATATATATATATATATATATATATATATATATATATTCTTGCCAACATGTTGAATGAATCAAATATTAACTAAAAGGAGTACATTTTTTTATGCCAGAGGTTCAACTGACAAAAAGTGTAGAATCCTGGCCTGCTGTAAGGCATGGTTCATTGAGTTAGTTCATTATTCGCCTTCCTCTATCAGAGAAAGCATAGCGAGCCAAAGATTGTTGAGAATAAGTGACAATCAAGGGACCTGTGAAATATGATTTAACGGGATAGCCGTGTAGCTGGAAATTTGAGGCGCACAGGTACCCCCTTCACAACTGATTACCAGTGATACATGAAAAGGCGTGACATTTATTATGGTAATCTCGACACGGACAGCCTTCGTTATACAGTTGAATGAGATGAGCCTCCATGTGACAAAAGGCTCGGATAAAAGAGTTTTACAGACGACTAACTGTGTCCAAAAACATTCTGTCTCTGTAACCAAAGACATTTAAACTGACCTGCTCTGTAATTAAATGCCGGTTCCACGACAGCGCACAGTTCTGTCGAGTTTTAGAGGGTTTGTTTCCAATCTGCAAAAAGTACAGAAAATGTCTCTTGATTTTGAGCTCGATAAGCCTCTCTAAGGCTCCTGCGAGAGCTGAGGTCACAGCCAGAGAGATGCCGGAAAATCTACATTTGCACACTTGTGAAGGAGGATTTTCTTCTTTCTTTGTGGCCTCAAGCGTGCTCTTCAGGAAATGCAGCAGAATAATTACAGGTGTGCACGAGAGTGCAATGCTGGAGTTGTACAAAATATATTCTGAGGTGGAGAGGAATCGTTCTTGTCAATGGAAGCTTTTTCTGGAAGATCAAGCTTAACAGCTCAAGTAGAAAAATAGTATGCCTTCAAACACTACGTTTTGAAGCTTCTGTCCGTCTGCTGTTCCACATCAGCTCGGCCAATGGAACAGGCTTAAAATTAAACGAATATGGCATGGAAAGTTGACACATTGACAAAACCATCACATAATAAGATTTCTTCCCTGTAATTGATGATTGTCAGTCAAAGGGCCGCTGATAATGTGAACAAAGAGGTCAGTGTAATAGAACAAAACTTTTATGGCTCATATGCCTTGAAATTGTGAGATAATCTGGATCTATCCAGTATAATAATGTTAGTATAACTGATCTCACCTCTCAGAACAATTACAGAGTTAAAGCAGGTGAATATTCTTCAATATGGATGGATGACTTCTCAGGCCCTCTCAAAAAATCGTTCACAGAGCTCACACTAATTATCTAATGCCAAGCAAATGCTGTGAATGATTAAGACTCTTTGGTCAATGGCGCCTGACTTAATGAGACAGACTGTCAGTTTAGGCTATGCTGAAGTTTTTCTCTCGATGAGAGAGGAAGAGTAGGAAGAACAGATGATAAACAAAGAAGGCAAAGTAAGTGGGAGAAAGTGAAAGGTTTGCCAGAATAGTATAAAGTTGAGAGAAAGCATCAGGGAACAAAATAGAGGGGAAGATGATTGGGTTTATTGGGAGTATAAGAAGGCAAAATGAAGAGCCAGAAAACTGACTCAATAAAGAGAAAGAGAGTGATGAAATGCGAACATAAATTGGTCTCGCTCATAACCTTGAAGGCACACTATGCAAGAATTGTACCTTAATATAACAGCTTCAAAGTCATTTTGGTGGTAAACAAACTCATAGTGGGGATTCATCCTGGTAGTAAAGCTTGGGGGGAATGCCGCTGGAAAAACCAGGAGTGCAAGTTTGAGGGGAGCGCCCCCGACAAATCTTTGCGAGAATCACAACATGCTTTACGGCAACGACGTCACATACATCAACCACAACATGTGGCATTAAGGCACTTACAGGGCTCTAGACTTACTTTTCCAGTGGTTGAACTGGTGCTACCAACTTTCTCAGTTGGTCGCACCCAGCATATGATTTGGTTGCACTTTTTTTTACATGCCATGGGATTAATCAATGCATGCTGATAGTGGTTTTAATGGACCAAAGCTAGCAAAGGCTTTCTGGGTTGCAGCGTGAATACCTGTAATATATAAATTTTCATTGCCAAATTTCAGGATTTTCATAGATTTTGGACACTAATTTTTAATCTGTAATTTTAAGCTTATCTTCTGCATTTTATAATAATTTCCCTTTCCTCAGTTGAGAACGATTACTCTCATTCAACCGCTTAAAAAGACGTAGGAAGGGGCACGGCTGCGATTTCGTGAGTCATTTTTTGATTTTTATATGCCTTTGCCTTAATTTGTGAATTCGTTAATTGCACGCGTTTCCACCATCAATGTGCAATGCGCGTGATGTCTGACGTTCATTCAATAAATAAACTATACCGTGTCTTGCGGAAGAAAACTGTAGCCGAAGCTACTTCTCTCCATTAATGTCTATGGCGAGTCACGCAGGCACTGGGCAACTCTGCATCAAGACCCTGGCATAAAATAGTCTGAATATAAACACTTTATTATAGGCGTATCCGTTGTGATTCAGGATAAGTCAAAAACACGGTTTGGAAAATGGATTCATGATGTAGCCTACTTGTTTATTTTAAACATAAATAACGGACTACAGCAGCTGATACAACGCCGTTTTGCATTCCACTCGCACATATGCGACCACATCAAATTTTAACACGCACATTCTCCAAAAAAAAATGGTTGCATATGCGACCAATTTGGTCGCAGTCTGAGGAACCCTACACTTGCGCGCATTTCAGGCGTAATACTCGAATGGAAAAAGCAAAGAAAACATGGTCGGAAAGACTTAGGAAAAGGAAAAGATAATCTGACCGCACGAGGAACTAGACAAGAGTCCCACTCGGTAGATGGGGCTTTTCATCTGTGAATCTTTGGCACGAGCTAAAAAGCAGCACTGGATGCAACAGTGATGCTGACCTGATGATGTTGATGATGGACTAGTAAGTAAATATTTCTAAGTCTGTGTGCATTTTATTTTGTGATTTCAACGGAGTGAATAGACAGAGTCCGCAACGGCGATAAATTGAAGAGTGCGTCCGAGTGAGAGCTGCGCGTGCGCACCGCCACATAGGGTGACTGGACGTCCCGAAATCTAATGCCGCTTTTCCATTACCAGTACCAGCTTGACTCAACTGGACTCGACTCGGCTCGCTTCCATTCCGTTTTCCATTCCAGACAGTACCGCCAGAAATAGTACCCGGTCGTCATAGCGACGCCTTTCGATTCCTCGGTGCCCTGATCAATTTCTCGCTGGATCCTCTCTTCGGCCACCAAACAAAGGAAAGTCTGCACCTCCTCGTTCGACCACAGCGTATTCTTCCGAGTTGCCATAATAATAGTAGTTTGTTTAGTAACTATCTCTGGCCAAACTATTTAAAAAAGCGGGTTATTCTGAATACTCCAATCTGGCGCGTGTAATGATGACGCTGTTGAATGGTGACGATTCTCTCTGACCAATCAGCAGTCGGCATTGTTTTCACTTGACATTTTAGTATTGCCTTAGCTCGCTCAGAACCTCGCCAGAGGTGGTACTAGAAAAATTACTTGAAAGCAGGGAGACACAGTGGAAAACCAAACAAAGGCGAACCGAGCCAAGCCGAGTGGAGCTGGTACTGTGTAGAGGAAAAGTGCCATAAGCTGTTGTCCCAGAATCGGCCCCAGTTGTCCCGAAAATTATACTAAAGCAAAATCTTAAGTAGGTATTGTCTGATAAAATATTAAAAACTGTCCGTGGAGGTTGAAGTCGGCCCTGCCGGCAGCTCATTGGCTGCATCATCTTTTAATTTTCTTTTTTTGAAGTTCTACAAAGATATAGGCGCAAATTTAATTATACATTGATAAGCAAATTTTCATTCATTCGTTTCGCTGACATGGCTGGTGTACCGGAACCACAACACACACGTTTTTAGTGGCAGACTAAAGACTAATTACAGACTGTTGATCTTTGAAAAAAAAAATGTTTGGTTCAGGTTTGAAATTCATTATCTTTTATTATAGGTTATGCAGTCTAATATCAGTCAGACTGCATGAGTGGTATTTACGACAGTAACGTTAAATACAAGTACTCTACAACGACTCCAGGGGTCACTGTTTGACATAAACGGACAATATGTGGCTTATTTAAAAGAATCCTTAACATAGACACAATATATATATATATATATATATATATATATATATATATATATAATAAAATACTTTTTTTGTAGAGGCACACGGTATGTCCAAAGATTTCTGCCATGACTACAGCACAGAACATCACAATACCAGTCTCCTCCGTCATAGGCTTTTGACACTTAAGAATACCTATAGGTGGCATTGATCCGTGCTTTTTAATCACTTCTACCCTCTCTCCTCTCTCTCTCTCTCTCTCTCTCTCTCGTTAAAGCCGGCATATCCTGTCCATTTAGACTCAGCTCTGACCACACAGACACACAAAGACACACACAGACACACACACACAGTCATTCGCAGTCGCCTTTTGTCAGATCATGCCTCATCCTGTCGTATGTGCTTTGATAATATTGATCATGCTTTTGTAATGCACACTAAAGAGGCACACTCACATTTTATGATTAAACACGAATATTTTCAGTGTATTCAGAGACATATTGTGTTGAGTTCTGTGAGTGTATATTATGCACACATATACATCTTTGGAGCCTCTCACAGTTTGTCTTATATTTTCACTTAAAGTGATAATTTACTTAAAAATGAATATTTTCAGTCATTACTTGCCCTCATGTCATTGCAAAGCCATGAGCTGTATTTTTTATTTTTATTAAACTAATGAGAGATCTTTCCATGTTCTCTAATTTTAGAGGAATGTCACCATGATTTCCCCCATCTGATTATTTTATCTTCAGTTCCAAACAAATGAAATATATCTATCAACCTTCCTCTCACCCTGAGTCACTGTCTCTATTGTTTGTGAATTAATAAACAGAGTACAGAGAGAAGAGGAAAAAAGAACAGATGAAAAGAGCAGAGAGATGAAAGGAAAACAAATTGGTTATAATAAGGGACAAAAAAGAAAAAACAAGGAAAGGAGGAAAAGAAATTGTGTTTAGCCTTGTGTTCTAATAGTATTCTAATGCAACATGGAAGAAATGAGGAAAACTCAATGAGAAACATGAGCCAGAAGATGAGAGGAGGAGCTATCAATGAATAGAATAGAATAGAATAGAGCACACTTGAGGGTACCTTTTACAATACCACATTGCTGGTCAGAATTATTTGCCCCCTTGTAAATATGATGAAAGATGGCTGTTAAAAATAAATCTACATTGTTTATCCTTTATATATATATATATATATATATATAATATATATATAATATATATATATATATATAGATATATATATATGTATATATAAAAAGATATATAAAATAATATATATATATATTATTATTTTTTTTATTGAACCTTTTATAAAAATAAAAAAAAATAGCTTTTTTGGCAATTTTCTGCCAGAGGTCCTGGAAATCTTGTTCAGATACATGGCATCATGGATTCGATCAAATAGGCCATGTTTGGATAGGCTTATATCCGAAACAAATAGGCTTACAACAGGCCATGTTTGGATCTTCCAACAGGACAGTGATCCAAAAACAAACATCAAAATAAAAACAAAAATGGGTCACTGAGACACAAAACCAAGCATCTGCAATGGCCATCCAAGTCCCTGACCTGAACCCTATAGAAAATGAGTGGGCTGAACTGAAAAGAAGCGCCAACATGGATCTGGGAAATCTGAAGGATCTGGAGAGATTCTGTAGGAGGAATGGTCTCTGACCTCTAGTCAGGTGTTCTACAAACTCATCAGGCATTATAGAAGACTCAGAGCTGTTATCTTGGCAAAAGAAGATTGCAAAAAGTATTTAATAAAAGGGGGAAAAGTAATAGGCTTTATGTTCGAGCGTCACGTGACCTAACCGGAAAACGGGTTTAATCGCATCCGCTTGTCGGAGAAAGTGTCAACGGCCGTAAGAACTGACTACGATATCTATGGATTTTTAAGGTAATCAGCTAACCTACCTAGTTCACTTTGTTATTGGCGTTATATTCCATTTTAATATCTAAACGTTACTGTAAAGAAGAAAAAATATAAAACGTTTAAATATCAATCTGCACATGTGAGGGACATTGGTTATGATAATCTTTGCTTGCTCCTTTTAAGTTATCTTGAGTAAAACCGCAAAAAAATCATGAAGCACATACAAAAGACCAGAACCGGAAGCGATGACACCTGTTTTACAGAATGCGGAAGTAAGTTGTGCATAAAGCCTATTGTTCACAATATGTTTGAAATGGAGAAAAACATTTATTTCATAATGTGATTTCCCCCACTTTAAATTATTTTCAAAGTATATCAAAACGATAAACAATGCAGATTTATTTTTTACGGCCATCTTTCATCATATTTACCAAGGGGGCAAATAATTCTGACCAGCACTGTATATAAATATATATTTTTTTTAAACAGATATATTAACATACTATTTGTGTAAGGCAGGGTTTCGGGTTCATAACGAAAATCATCAGAAAAACATTTGGCTAACAAAAAAAAAAAAAAAAACGTTTTTATTATTATTTTTTTTATATGGCTCCAGAAGTAATAACACTATAATAGAGTAAAAAAATCTTAAAAATAGTAAGTAATAGCATTTTGTGTAGCTCTTATTTGTTACTTCTTACCCTGAGCGGAGTAGCAAAATCAAAGTGGTTAATTTTAGTTAATCATGGTAATCCATTTTCAGTAGTTTTACACATTATTTTTTAAGTTATTGCCTCCTTTTCCACCTCTGAAGATATTGGCACTAGGGATGCAACTATATGAACATTGATTTTGGGCAATACAGAGAAGAGAACCATTAATTATTTTTATTTGAAAGGCGATAAACGGAATATTGGTCAATAAATCTAAAAGATAATCCAAATTTTTGGATATGGTGGCTGATATATCGTGCATCATTAATTAGCACAGATTCATTCTCACGTAAATTAAATTTACAAGGTGATGTGATTACCCATTTACATTTAAAAAGCCATTTACATTTTACAGCTGTACATATTCTTGTCAAACACACACACACACACACACACACACACACACAGTAGAGGTTAGACATGATAACAAACTGCTAATTGTACAAGTAACCTCATAAAAGCTGCGATGAAACACGCTTCCACTGCAGTTCAGCTGGATTTGTTTGAACAAACAGATCTTTTCTGTTGTGCAGAGTCGCATGCGTGAGTGAGTTAATTGCAGATAATTCGATTACAGAAGACATGCTTTGACTCAGAAGTTGATTGCAGTGGGTGTGTATTGTATAAAGGTCTCACCACACGAGTATATGTTAATAATGGGGCACAGGCATCCTGGGAGTTATTTATACCTATGTATGAATATGAATTCTTCGGTGTGTTGAGCATGCATGTGTGTTACAGCCTAGGGCTGGCAGTGATGCATGAAATGTGAAGTGGACAAGATGTTATTTGTCTTGTCACTGACAGGCGTTGGGGACATGTAGCAGTGATGCAGATGGATGAGTTTGTTATACACACGTTATATGTGTATGGCCTTCAGCACTATAAGATCCTCAGGGGTGCACATTTCACAGTCTATATAATGTATGTGCATTTAATTGTGTGATTCCACAGAGGATAGATAGGAGAGAGAGAAGAGAATAAAGAATAAAAATGGCTGCAGGAGCCATGTTTTTATTTGAATTACTCAGTAATGATACAATTCTGTTAACTCTGTATTGATTCTATTGATTTTGTTCTGAAATTGAGTAGAGAAGTCTGGCAAAGAATAAAATCAGTCTAATGAGCAATGTTCTCAACAACAATGTTATAGAGTTTATGTACAGTGCCGTTCAAAAGGTCAGTGAGAATTAAAAGATAAATATTTTCAACTTAAATATGCTGAATAAATTGTTAAAAATTGACTGTAACAACATTTCTAATCATTTCGAAATTATAGTTTCTACACAAATATTAGGCAGCATAACTGTTTTCAACATTGATAATAATGTATCTTGAGCAGCAAGACAGCAAGTCGAACATTTATATATGAAGAGTTCAGATGCAAAAGCCTCTAAATGCCATTTGAAATTTTCTTCTAAAATGACCATTTTTATCAGTACTTCAGTAGTAGTTGTAGTTCTGAAGTAGTTTCAGTAATTTCACTTAAATGACAATAGGTAATCTTCCTATTTAAGTGAAATTACTGAACTTAAATATATAAAAATGATCATTTTAGAAGAAAATTTCAAATGGCACTTAGAGGCTTTTGCATCTGAACTCTTCATATATTTATAGCTATACATTTTTGATATTATATATAATGTTATGTTATATGTTATGTTATATTCTACTCTAATAAGATAGATAGACAGACAGACAGTCAGACAGACAGAACATAACAGAATCTGACTGGTCGTTTAGAATAGATGTGTTATTCTGTTCAATGCAATTTTATTCTGATTACACTGGTCATCTTAATACATTTATACCAGTTTAAATTAAATTTGGGTTACAGTGGCTCCTTATTAACAGTGTGAAAGCCATCTATTTACATGTGAGTATTCACATACACATCCCCACAGCTCTGCTGTCAAAGCCACTGTGAGTCAGAGGAAGGCAAAGCAGTGAAATCCCAGATTTAATTCACCCATGCACGACTGAGTCAAACGGATGGCTGCTGGTACCTGCTGAAGAGGATTCGAGCCACAGTTTCCCTCTTCTTTTAGAGACTCCTTTCTATTTCTCCTCCTTCTTTCCTGAAGAATAATGAGACGTTTGACCATGGCAGCTCTTGAGTCTAGGCACACATAAACAGATGAACGTTAACACACACAGATGAACGTTTGTGGACACAGACACATTCAAATGGCTATTTGAATAACAGCTTTTTCACTTCGGCTGTGTTTTTAAAGATTTCTTTGGCTAGCTCTGTGCCTTAAAAGTCAATGGATACTGAATTAAGATAGAGTATAGCCTTTAGCTTGACATCAATCAGTATTAATATAAGCATTACAACTTATCAGACCCATGCAAACATCTCCATCATTTCACATATTATTCAAATAACTTTCTCATAATGCAGTTTAAGATTATCACCACTGCCCACTGTGATTTTGTGGGAATGTCTGGACTTAGCTGCGTTTTCCTGAAATGTGCAGGAAAGGTTATTTATGTGTAATCTCTGCTCATCTCCTTGAAATTTTCAAGCGTAACTTAAAGAGACAGGAGTAAAAATAAAAACAAAAGCAGAAGAATGCAACTGAAAGTTTGTGTTGAAATGACCAGCTGGAAAACAGTGTAAAACCATTCACCGTCAATGCCACAAACCTCCCAATGAACAATGATGGCTTGTGTTTCATGGGCTCTGTATTTTAGTTTCATGCCAAAAATGTGGACACAGAAAATCAGAGCAACAAATCAAAAGTATGGTGACAGGTTTGGAAGGGAGGTGATGTGGTTGACTCTTTCTAAACTTAACTCAATACGTAATTTCTTATTTGTGTTTCTCATTGTCATGAAAATCACTCTACTCTGTTCAAAATACATTTTGAGGTGAGCTTAATATCTACCTCAGTGGCAAAAATAGCAAAGATGGCACTATGTATAATGGCAGTACCCCTGTTTTGTTAGGAAACTGGTCCCACTTTATATTAAGTGGCTTTAAGTACTATGTACTTACATTGAAATTAATAATTTGATACAATGGACTTATTGTGTACATACATGTTTTTACATTGTACTTATATTTTAAAAATACCAGCATGTAATTACAGCTGTAATTAATTTATGTAATTACATTAGTAATTACACAGTTGACCCTTCCCTCAGACCTTAATCTACCCTTAAACCGACTACACCTGTCCCTAACCTTACCCGTATCATACCTCAATAGCAGCAAAAGTATTTTACAATACAACAGGAACACAGATAATGTTGTACTTATTTTTCGATGTAAGTACATAGTACTTAAAGCCACTTAATATAAAGTGGGACCGAAAACGTACTGTTGTCATTACTTACCTAAGTTCTTCCAAACCTTAAAGAGTTTCTTCTGTTGAAAACAAAGAAGATATTTAAAGAATGTTGTCATCGAACTGTCTGGTTAACGGCATTCTTTATATATTCAACTGAAGAAAAAAACAATACAGGTTTTGAACAACAAGGGGATGAGTAAATTATTTTTTGGGTGGACTATCCTTTTTATGATTTAACACTCAACTTACTGTGTCTGACTTCAAAACAATTGTAAAAAGCTGCATTAACGTAAAAAGAAGACATACACTACCATTCAAAAGTATGGGTCAGTAAGGTGTCAGTAAGTCAGTTTTAATGTTTTTGACATTGATTTGATTAAAAATACTGTAAGAATAGTAATAAAGTAATTGTAATTGTGTTATTATTGATATTGTGAAATTTTCAGCATAATTACTTCTGTCTTCAGTGTCACATGACCCTTCAAAATCATTTTTACTCCCAAAAACCAGTCCAGGTAACTGGAATGAGAAGACAACCATGGCATAGAAGACAGGAGTGGTGCTAAATAAAAAGTAGAAGGCACATAGATATTTGGCAGGAATTTTGTGGAGAGAGAGAGAGAGAGAGAGAGAGAGAGCTGGGATACATTGGATATATAGTTGGTGTGATATATAGACTTCACTGTAAAAGTGCTCCTTGTGGGTTGAAAAATAGTTGAGAAGACACTTAGTGCTGCGGCACCAGAACCTCTGTGTGGGTGAAGGTTGTGTATCCGTGTGTGTGTGTGTGTGGGATGGTATCATTTCAAAAGAGTGTTTATTTTCTACTCTTTTCTAGGCGGAAATGTGCACAAGAATATCTACTGTATGTGTAGAAATTATCGTGTGTGTGTTAAAGAGGTTAAAGTTTTACATCATCATCATAATTCTATCTGGTCAAAAAAGAGAGATCAATATCCCCTTTGAATAATAAATAACAGTTAACACTCAGTATGCTGTTTTGCTAATTGTTGATGTGTTAATTGTTCATGCTGTAATCGATCAACCTAGTCAATGGATCACCCAGCCATACCGGTTACAGGATCAATCCCACATTAAAGCTTTAATTAAGTCAACTGACAATCCAATAGAATCTGATCCAAGGCTGGTGGTTCAACCACAAATTCATTATGCCATCACCTGCTATAATGCCATGAAAACCGACATATTTTCAGAGTTTGATCTATGTGTGTGAAATTTACCTCACTGTCTCTGATTTCTTAGCCTGGTCAAGAATGTGTTTGCATGAGAAAGTACATGACAAGGAGAGAAAGAGCAATAAGAGTGAGATGGAGAGAATAATGGGATAAGAGAGAGATAGAGAAATGTCATACTCTGTCTGTATGAGCACTATTAAATTTTCATGCTTGGGTGCACTGGATGCAGGAGTAGCAGGCCCTGTCCATCCAGCCTTCCTTTCAACAAGAGTTCAAACTCACCTAGCAACTCAATAGATTTATCGCATGCTTTATAAATACATATTCATCTTTCTTCACATATCTGTTCAGCTGCATACAGATGTGCACAAAAAGATGATTTGTATGTGTAATTGTGTAGTGTCAGATGTTTATATCTGGCGTGCTTCATTAACATTCATTTAATTTCTTCTGATCATACCAGCCTGAAAGTACAGCAGGTGTGGGTCCTCAGGGGAATTTTGCCGAGTTTGTGGATTGTGGAGGATTTGTTTGTGGATTTGTGCTGAGGAGGGCATCACCAGCCCCTCTGCAGACCCAGAGCCCAGCCAGCCATCTACCGCTGCCCATGACGGGCCGCAGTTCGAGGGCATGGGGGTGAAGCCCTGCCTACATTCCCGCCAGTGTGGATGAGCTGTACCTGGCCTTTGGAAATTTTTTAGAGGAACTGGAGGAGGTAATTTCCATGATTCTCCCATCCCTTGTGGTTCCACCCAGCTCAAAGTATCCTGTGTCTCCAGAGTGACCGCCCAGCCTCCCTCTCCCGCCTCCTCATCCAAAATCAGCCAGTTCCCCAGCTCCACCTCTGCTGGTTCCCTTCAGCCTTCTCGGCTTCCCCTCTGACTCCTCTCTAAGGTGTGGATTTACCTCAGGCCTTCCGGTCTCCAGCTCCACAGAGTAAAGAGGATCCCTCGGCTCTGTCTCCAACAGCTGATTCAGTCACTTCACCTCGGTCTGTTGACCTAACTGCTATGCCTTGGCTCCTTATTTGGCTCCACCATCCACCACCGTCCTTGCGGCTTCACCTGGCTCCCTCTGGCTCCGCCTTGGTCAGGCGTCGCGTCTGCCTGTGCGACAGACTTCTGATCCAACCGCTGCACTGCATCGCTCCCACCCATTTCGGCTCCATCAGACTCTGCCTTCCCTCTGGCTCCACCTTACCCCTAAAATCCACTGGATCCATCCCGCGGCGAGGACGTTCAGCGTCGCGGATGCCCGCGAGTGTAATCGGAGCCATTACAGTCAATGCTCTAAAGTCCACCAGCTGCGGACGCGGCACATCTCAGAAACGTCCCAGAAGCGCCCCTCATGGGAAGTCAGACACAGAACGCATGAGGATCCGGTAGATTTTCAAATAAAAACTCCCTGTGGAGACTAAAAGAAGTCACCAACGTTCTCCACTGCTGAAACGCATCTGCTGAGACGCTTCCAGTGGACTTTGACGTCGAGCTAGGGACGCATCAAAAACGTGGCGCTGACGTTGCGCGCCGCAGACGGATCCAGCGGATTTTTGGGGTAAGTCCTCTGGCACCCTGGCTCCACCTCTGACACACTTTCTCGTGGTTTCGCTTGGGCTCCCTGACCATCCAGATATCACCCTGTCTCGCTTGCTCCACGCCTGCGGCACAGGGTCAACTTCCACTGGCCTCGTCACCATCAGTTATCCACCTGGTGTTGTCAGCCAAGTCTCCATCTCACACTATGGCTCCTCTCTTCCTCAACTCCGCTGTGGGCCTTTGTCCTGGCTGCTCTCCTGGGTACCAGAGTGCTCTACTCCTGCTACCTGACTCCTCCCTGGCTCCTTCCACCATCATCCCCTCCTTGGTATCTCCCACACCAACGGCTCCCCTAGTTCTTGCCTTTTACACGCTCGTAATGTCCTCTCTCCAGAACCAGAATTTCTACCCTGTTCCCATTTACCTGAATTTCTGTAGTTCCTAATTCCACACACCTGTTCTGTTTCTGTTCTTTTCCTCTGGTATTTAAGACCAGAGTATCCTTAGTTCATGTTTCTGTATCATCAATGTTATTGTGGTCGTTTCTGTTTATATCTCCTACAGTCTCCTCTGTTTTTCCATAGTGGATTAATTGCGTTAATTAATTGTGTTTCGTACAGCCAAAGAACGGGTTCTCGGCCGGGAAAACTGGTTCCAAAGCCGGCACCAACTCTTTGCTTACTAGAACCGTTCTTTTACCACGTCATGCTTTCGCCGGGGGCTGGGGGTGGGTTTAGATGTGTTCTAAACATCTAATTCTGACCATAATATAGGATCCCAAAGCCAGGAGAAACATTTGCAGAAACACAATGGAGTCCGCCTTTGTAATTGTTAAGCTTGAAGTTGGCGCAAGCCTTTTAAAGTCTTCTTGATACACGAGTTAGAGATAACCCCAAAGTAATGTACTTGCAAGCGTTTCTAGCTAAGACGTATATCACGTACACAGTGACGTGAACAACGTCGTTCCCTGGGCGCTCTAGTCAGTGGAAAAACAAACAGGTTCTGAACAGGTTCGCAAGTTGAACCAACTCCGAACCAACTCTGAACCAGCACCAGTTCCGAACCAGTTCTTTTTTGATGGAAAAGGGGTAACAGAGAGTACTACAATCTCTTTTACAAGTGAGCCCTGGCCGAAAAGGCAGCACATTGAGGATAAACTTACACAGGCAACAAGTAACAAACATACAGGGATGCACAAGAATATAAAACTAAAAACAGAAAAATCACATTTTAAAACAATCGCAAACATGTTGACAAATTTAACCTAGGTAGGACTCATTATGTGAAATAAAAACCTGCAATTTTAGCTGATTTTGCAACTCATTCCATAAGTTGTGGAACATCATTTAGAATGTATCTACTTGATCTTAGATTGTATTTTGATTTACTAGGTGCTAAGAGTGTAGTTAAATATGAAGGAGTGTGTCCAGTTATTGATTTGTACACAAAGGTCAACCAATGTTTGAGCCTTCTTGTGTTCAGTGAGGCCCAACCAACCATTTCATACACAATGATGGACAGATTACTTTGCATGCAATATTCATCTCAGTGCTGAATGATACACAGCATTCAATGACTTTCAACAGGGTCTTTGTGGAGTGTCTGTAAACACACACACATCTCCATAATCTAAAACTGGCAAAAAGGTAGATTCAACCAGCCGTTTCTTGGTTTTCTTTGTAAAAAAAGAGCGGTTTCTAAAAAAAAAACCCAGCTTTAATTTCAATTTAGTGAGTAACTGTTTAATATGCAAATCAAAAGACAAAAACAAAATCCCAAATATTTGTATGAGGAAACTAATTCTATTTGCCTGCCTTGTAATGTGTGGAAAGCTGCGGCAAGAAATGTTCAGGCTTACGAGTTCCAGTAGTAAAAAACATGTATTTAGTTTTCTTATATCATTTAGCACTACATTTAATGCGTGTAGATTGAGCTGAACATTTTCAAATGTTTTTATACATTTAAAATTGTCTCAGCAGGTGATTTTGCAGAACAATAGATAATGGTATCATCAGCATACAGGTGTACTTTTGCATTAATAACATTTTCACTAAGATTATTATACTGTAAACAGCAAGGGTCCCAAAATAGAGCCCTGCGGCACTTCCAGAATTAACAGTAAGCTTCTCAGACATGTAGTCATTTAAAAAATCGGTAATTTAAGTAGCTACTAACCCAACCTATAGCAGCATCAGAGAGGCCAATGTAAGCCAACTGTGATAACAAAAATAGCATGATTGACTCTATCAAAGGCTTTTGTTAAATCAATAAATAACGCAGCACATGATTAACAATCATCCATCACCATATTCACCATTCCAATTATCACTTTTGTTTGCCACTATAGATACCATAATGAGTAGAGGATTTAGATATTGGAAAAGCCTTGACAGTTTTGTGTGAATAGGATTCCACATGGAAGCTTAATGCCCCTTTCGAGCTGTAGTGTTTTAAGTAATGGGCCTATTCTATAGAGGGTTATTGGTTTACATCCCACGTTCTTCACATTTCCACGTTCCACAGCTGTAGGGCCCTTTAGAGACACACTTAGCCTAAACAGCTCCAGTAAGGCCACTGTAATGAGAGATGATGATATGGAGACTAGGAAGTGAGAGGGCATCTGCCAACTAACTGAATGTAAGAGTAATTTCTTCCACTTTCCATTTACTGCAACATTATTCATAAGAGAGTTTGTGTGTGTGGCTCCATCCTCTGCCTTTGCCAAACAAATCCCTCACTAGCCTTTGTAGAAAAACATATCCTTCTCATTGGAGTTTCCTTCTCTTTTTTAGTTTGACATTGGCCTGTAAATCAGGTCTTAAACTTCACTCGCTCTTTATCGTCTTTATCTTCCTAAATCACCGGTTGAAATGACAATGCGTTGTAGGCATTTTCTTGATCTCACCCCAGCCTCCTCCGTTGCTCTCGTCTGCGCTCTATTTCACTGTTCTGAGCAGTCATGCTTATCAAATCCCCCATTCACTCTTCACTTCTTCTTCACTTGCTCAGAGAGGAATATTTTCCTTACACTCTAAACAGCATGAATTTGTACCTCAATTTCAATATGTTTTCTGTTATTTTAGGTTTGATTACAATTCAGTTTATACAGCAGAAAAAATTGTAAATACACATGCTGACATTCTTCTTTCAATTTCCTTTTTTCATTTCTTACCATCCTTGATATTTTTGTTTTTTAGATTGACTGTTTCTGCTGTAATTCATAATTTTAAATTGAAGTTTTCAATGTAAAATGGATATAAAGATGGTGACCATAATGATGATAATGTCTCTCACCAGTTCCTGTCAGCACCCGGAGGGCGAGTTCCTGCCGTTGGACCAGTGTGAACTGGATGTGGGCTTCGGAACAGGTGCTGACCAACTCTTCCTGGTCTCCCCTCACCATTTGCCACGAGATCAATCCCAAGAGCCCTTTCTTCGACCTGTCCCAGCGCTCCGCTCATGAACGAGCAGTTTGAGATTGTCGTCATCCTGGAAGGCATTGTAGAGACAACGGGTCAGTCACATTATTATCAAACCACTCTCCATTCCTATAGACCTTATGTAGCCCCACCCCTTTTCAGTGCTGCGCTCGTCTTTTGACTTACGGTCTATATTTTCACAGCGATCTTGCATAGGTATGAATGAACTGCTCGTAAAATTCCCTGGTCGACATTTGTTAAGATATCTGCTTTACAATGCTTTGATAAACATTACAATGTTCATGATAACTTTTTTTAACGCTACAATAAGTAAATCCACTTCACCAACTAATTATCCTCGACAGCGATGCCATAGAAATGTACAGAGCGACCACAAAAACGGAAGTTCAAAGACAATATTCTAAAGATGACGACGCCCACGTTTCTTTGGTGCATAAGGTCTATAGGAACATCATTTGACTTAAGAATGTGATGTCACAAAAGTTAATTAACAATGCAACCACAAGTCCAGTTGTTTCTGTGAATTGCAGCGATCCATTTGCTCCTCTTTCTATCGCAGTCTGTAAAAATATTCCTCCGATCTTTTGTCAAATCTTGAGTTGTAAAGTCAATCGCAAAGCTCTTTCCCACTTTATATGTGTTGTGTTTGTTTTTCACGGCATTCACGCTGAACACATACAGCCGCTCAGTCTTTTTGCCACTCACTGTGAAAAACTGCAGCACTCTGGCCGGAGGTGGTAGGTGGAGGAGGTGGCCGAGATCAGCCCGCAGTCATTTATCTCAGTCAGTGTGCTTGTTTAAAAAAGAGAAATAGTCGACTTTCACTAATAACACAACATAGTTAACTTAGCTAATGTTACCACATCCATATGAAGACGTTTGTTCTGCATGTTCGTCGTCTTTTTCAAATCGCTCGCTCTGGCTCCGAATATGTAAGGCTTGGTGGACAAGTCTTCCGCTTGTTGACATTTTGTTAACGTGTGAATAAAAATGTTCTTTGAAGCATATAGTAATCGTATCTCTTATCAAACTACAATAATGGCCAAAACGCGGAGAGTTGAGCTCACTGTGAACTCACTGACCTGGAGAGCGGGCGGGGAAGACGCAACTCCTTTTCATTTCAAGGGGCCGCATTTAAACGACTTGCTCACAGAAGCACATCAGAAAAGGGGTAGAAAAGGGGCCTGTGGAGCTATAATAATGAGGAATTCAGACCCAAGCATTGCAGTTATGCTTTATATAGACCACAAATGTATAATTTATAAGTAAAAATGAATGATTTAAAAGCATGATATGTACCCTTTAATATTTGTTTGGAAACCATCATATAATTTTTTTTCAGGATTCTTTGATAAATAGAAAGTTCAGAAGAACATCATTTTCATTTGTAAATATAAATGTTTTGTAACATTATAAATACTTTACTGCCACTTTTGACCACTTTTCTGAACAAAAAAAAAAAAAATCTTAATGACCCCAAAACTTCTCAAGATGAATTCTCTGCAAACAAGTAGGCTGCATCCCAATTTGCCTACTTATTTTAAGCCCTGAAAGAATGTAGAAAAAGGAAAAAGTACATATTTTTGAGTGAGTAGCAAAGGAGTTGGAAACATGCCACTTCGTCATCTTTAAGGGACAGATCTGTCACGTGCATCATGTCACCATAAACTGCCCTGTCAATCATCTCGTCAGAACTCCTCCATTCAATCTGAATTAAGCTTACCATTTCAGAGAGAAATAATTTTGGACTGTTTATCTGCCAGTTGTGGGTCATTCCATGCGGAGACTCTCCTCATGTGTTTGCAATTTGAATGATGCAGTTACAAGTTAATGGCTATAAACGTATCTTTACAAAAGTTCACAATGCTGCTGCAGATGCAATAAAATGTAGACAACAAATACATTTTCGTCAGGTTAGATACTGATAATTAATCACTTTAAACCCCTTTATCTAAACCTCTCTATATAACCGTTGAATTCTGTGTCCTCCATGTGTCTGTAGTTGTTTAACACTTTTCACTCATGTTTGTTGTTCTAACCAAATAGTTGAAGGGGTAATTTACCAGCCAGAAACCGAAGTCTCCCTGGGGCCTGCCATTTGCTAACAAGCCTTCACCTGCTGTTAGCATTCCATTGACTCCCATTCATTTTGGCTGTCACTTTGACAGCAAATAACTGTCTGTGGTGTTTAAGACTCCATTTGTCCATTGTTTATTTCTAAAGAAAGACTACTACAATGTAAAAGGCTCCTTTACTTTGTATCTTAAATATGGCCCGCAGAAGCAGTTTCTGTAAAATAGATGAACGATTGCAGTATAACACGCGACTCTGTCCGCACAGTAGAGAATGATTACAGTAAGACAGGAGAAGCTTGCGTGCAGTCGGGAACGTGGAGGAAGAAGTGAAGGGAGAAGCCCATAGAGAGTCACAAAGTCGACAATTCTATGATCTTCTCATTCCTGCAAGATTCAGAAGGGAATGATCGGATTCCTCTTGGCACAGCCACTAGAAGACGTACAACTGTCAGACAGGTTGCTCACGTCACATCGATGCCGTCAAGCTGAAGCCTGCGCAGTGCGCTCGGCCATCAGGAAGTCATGGGTCGCGGTGTCCATTTCTTTTACTGTCTATGGTCAGAGTGTGCATCGATCTGCACTTCGGATATATATTCTGACTGGATATAGATAGACCACGGGTCTCTTTGGAACACTCATTTCAACATACTACGATTTGGGATGTGACTAATTCTATTTTTAAATACTATTAAGGACGGATAGTATGTGAATTGGGATGAAGCAGTACTATCTCATGCAAATTCACTCCTCAAGTAAATTTATTGTGTTTTAATGATGTTTTGATGTATATTAGAAACCAAGACACAATTACTAATTAAGAAAAGGAGTGTTTTTAGCAGTGTTTATTTATCATCATTCATATTCATTTATCAAATTGAAGTGAAATCACTTTTCCCACACTTACCTTCTAAACTTGCTTACCTCTCTCATTCTTCCTCACATCCTTTAGTTCTGGTTTTATACAGTATATATAATATACAGTCAGGTCAGTTGGGGTGTCGAGTGGGTTGTAATAAGGTTTCTGATTGCATCCATTCAGGTCTGTGCTTTAGCAATGCTGTTAACTGTGCCTTGTGCATAATGCGTTTTTTTGTTTTTTCAGTCACATGCTTGTCAGTTTGAGGTATGAGCTTCAGACCTCGCTCGAGGTCAATCGGTTCCTGATGTTTTTTATGCAGGCAGAGTGTAAGGAAGTAACTGAGAAAGGAAGAATGGGATTTTCTTTTGAGGATGTAAGAGGAGTAGGAAGATGACAGCAGTTTTTTCACACTAAAATGAATTTAAAAATACAATAGATTTAAATTGAAGGAGTGACTTAATATGGTTTGAGACAGTTAGCGACCTTATTTTTTTAATGTTGAATTATATATTTTTTATATTTATATTTTAAGTTTTAGCCATTTTGTTATGTGATTTTTGTCATTAGGGCCCAAGCCCTGAAAGGGCGCAGAGCCCTATTGTTTTCCTTCCGATTATTTTTTTTTTCTTTTTTTTTTTTTTTTTTTTTTTTCTTTTTTCTAGCGACTATTCGGGCACTTTTGGGGCCCTTAACATGCTCGAAAACTCTTGAAACTTTGCACACGGGTCAGAACCCGCTGCCATCAGAGCCGGGCTGAAGCTGGTACCCGGGCGTGGCAGGGCGGCTCGTCAGCGCCCCTGGAATGGGGTCCGAACACCTGGTCCATAACTCAAACACACTTGCATGTAATAATATGAAACTCGGTACACATGTCGATAGCAGAATTTCATCTATACCTCGCGTTCTTGCTTTTTACCCCAGCCCAACAGGAAGTCGGCTATTGAGGTTTTTTTGTAAAACACACGCAATGAACTTTTAAATACTCCTCCTGAGAGCTCTGATCCAAATTCGACGAAACTCGGTCAGCTAGAAGTCAAGACATTGAGGATGAAAGTTTGTGTGGGGATTTTTGATATCTCGAACGGTTTGGCCGTGGCGAGGAAACGAAACTATGGCGAGAAACGTGAAACAGGAAGTGTGTCATAACTTCAGCATACATTAACTGATCTGGATGAAACTTCAGCAGTGCGTTCGCTGTAAGAGGACGATCACATGGATGTGACTATTGTGAGTCAAAGTTATAGCGCCACCAACTGGCAGCAGGAAGTGTGTCACTTTCAAAATGCTTTGAAATCACCCTCTTATTTTTACCCGATTTGCTTCAAACTTCATCTGTATAATGTACATACACGGCAGATGAAGACCTATGAATGGATTCTTGATATCTTTGAAACTGTTGCCGTGGCGACGCATCAAACTTTACCATTCTTTTAGGATGCATTCTTTTAGGGATTCGAACATTTGTCCATAAATCAAACACACGTGCATGGATTAATATGAAACTCGGTACACTCATAGATCACATCAGGCCAAACAACTTTCGTGCTCTAAGTTTTACGACAGTTCAAACGGAAGTCGGGAATTATGTTTTTTTTTTAAATAATTGTCCTAGAAAAACATCAAATTACAACCCATGCTGTTACCAATCACCACCAAACTCGGTGTGCATGAAGTCAAGACATTGAGGATGCTATATTCCGGACGGATTTTCGATATCTCGAACGGTTTGGCCGTGGCGGATTTTTTTGACTAAAAAAGGACACATAAAGTGTGTTATAACTTGGTTAGTTTTACTGACAGTTACAAAACTTGCCGTGTATATTGTTCTATTCAAGCCAAACAACTTTCTAATTAACAATAATAAGCTCAAACCCACAGAAAGTCAGATATTGTAGTTTGAATATGATCATGCTCTTTCTGAGCCTAGGCCTGTCACACAGTCTGTGTGTGTGTGTGATTGAGTCTTTGACACACAGTCTCTGTGTGTGTGTGTGTGGGGGAGGGGGCTTAATAATTTCACTGTGTGTTCTGGCCTGCTAAAGTAAATACATTTCTTAAGCCTGGTATTTTTTAAATAAGTTTTTGTTTTTATTTTTTTATAAGTAAAGACATATAACCTGTTCAATTGTAGTGCATTGACAATAGTTTTATATAATTAGTGTATTAATTAAATTAACTTGGTCCATAAATCAAAAAGGAAGTGTGTTAAAACTTCTGCATACATTAACTGATCTTGATGAAACTTCAGCAGTGTGTTCGTTGTAAGAGGCCGATCACATGGATGTGACTATTGTGAGTCAAATATATAGCGCCACCAACTGGCATTAGAAAGTGTTTCACTTGCAAAATGCTTTGAAATCACACTCTTACTTTTACCCGATTTGCTTCAAACTTCATCTGTATAATGTAAACACACGCCAGATGAAGAGCTGTGAAAGCATTATTCAATATCTAAGATAATGTTGCCATAGCAACGCATCAAACTTTAACATTCCTTTTTTTGATGATTTTGAGTCTCTTAGCGGCTTTTGGGGCCCTTAATGGGTTTGAAAACTCTTGAAACTTTGCACACAGGTCAGATCCCACAGCCATCAGAGCCGGGAAGATGGTACCCGGGTGTGGCAAGGGGGCTAGACAGCGCCCCCTGGAACGGGGTCCAAAAACTTGGTCCATAAATCAAACACGCTTGCATGTAATAATATGAAACTCAGTACACATGTTGATCTCATCGTTTCATATATTCATATATTCTCCTCAAGCCGGACAACTTTCTAATTTACACTCATGAGCTAGGACCCACAGAAAGTCAGATATTTTGGTTTGAAAATGTTGAGTGTCTCTCTGAGCCTACACTTCTGTATGGCAAGCCCTTTTAACATTTAAAAGCTAAGTTTGACTATTCGTAATTAACATTGTAGATATCAACAAACGTCTTTCTAGTCGTAAATTACATTTTGGATAGTTTGTATTATCATTTAAGATATCTGTAACGTAATTGTGACTAGTCGAACGACAGATAGAGTATGGCAAGCCGTTTTAACATTTAATCATTTTAACCTACTAGTCTCTATTTTCATGCTACTAGTACTTATTTTTAGATACTAGTATCTATTCCATTAAGTACTAGTACTTATTCAATTAGCTACTAGTGCTTATTCTTTAGATACTAGTGCCTTTTTCTTTAGATACTAGTGTTTATTCTTTAGGTACTAGTACCTTTTAAAGATACTAGTACTTATTCATTAAACACTAGTCCTTATTGTATTAGATACTAGTACTTATTCATTAGATGCTAGTCCTTATTCATTACATACCAATGCTTATTAATTAGTTACTAGTACTTATTCATTAGATGCTAGTACCTATTAAATAGATACTAGTACTTACTCATTAGACACTAGTACTTATTTCAATGGTGACTAGTAACTATTCTTTTGTTACTAGTCACATTTTTTCCAGTGACTTCTATGGTGATCTGTCATTCAGATATCAACTATTCAGTTCTGACTAGTATGTTAGTATGTATTCCAATTGTGGAATACATACTAGTATGTATTCCAAAGCAGGGGTTACATTTTTGCACGTCGTGCAGAATAACCCTAAAGGCACCAAGGTGGCGGTGCCACCGGCTTTATACACATATATATATATATATATATATATATATATATATAGTATGTATATAATATAGCTGCGAGCAGCAGATGGAGGGCCAAAGCCGGCGGTACCGCCATCCCGGTGCCTTCAGGCACCGGGGTTGCGGTGCCACCGGCTTGGGCCCGCGATCGCTGCTCGCAGCTATATCTTTTTATTGTTATTTTTTTTAATTTTATCTTAGTTTAGCTTTAATTTATATTTCAGTTTTATTTTTAGGATTTTTAGTTCTTCAAATTAAATTTATTTTATTTCTACATTTCAAATTTTCATAAAGGTTTTTCATCTAATTTTCATAAAGGTTCATAAAGTGTATAAATATTTAGTTTTAATTTCAGGTTTACTTTTGATTTTTAGCAACTTCACTTAGCAACAACAACAACAACAACAACACTGGTAAATTACCAAAACTTGGAATACCTTAGCAACCGCATAGCAACTCCACAGAAAGCATTGCCATTTTTATCATAAAATTATGTTTGTGACTTCTTTCAAACCTTCTAACTTTTCAGAAGAAATTTAATTCAGTTTTTAGTTGTTTTATTGTAAATTACCTTTGATAAAATGGAAGCACCATGCAGGGTGCCTTTCAATTTGACCTCTTGCTCTATCAGAGAGACGTTGTGAGATGGAGACTAAGCTAGGGAGGATATTACATTACAATGTGTCAGCAATGGTCATTATTACAGCAGTGATGGACACAAACCTTATCAAGCATATCAGTGCACACCAGAGGATGACTCCTGTTTAACCATCTATTTTACTCTTTTAATTCAGTCATTCATTACTTGTCTAGGCCAGTAACGGGGCAAACAGTCATGTGATGATTTTACCACCCTGCTGTTGGGGAGCTGAGGTCTATCATGTACTCATAAGTGCTTATTGATCCACTGAAACCCTGACACAGACAGAAATGTCAAGTAAATCATTTACAAGACTCAATATTACAAGACAAAGCTACGGCTCTGTATTCCTTAGTTTTATGGCAGGGCTTTGGATGAACTTTTGCACCTCACAGAATCAAAATGTCTCACTTTAATTTGCATCATCTCTTATTTGTATACCCTAATAAGAAATGGCAAAGAACGGAATATATGTACAATTTGGTTAAATAGACTTAATGCAATTGTGAAATAGGCTTTCTTTAATCAATACCATAGATCAGACTAGAGAACGAAAGAAAGACCCTAATGATGTATGCCTACAGAGTATTGCGCAATCTACTGAGTCTTACTGTTAAGACTGTGAAATGTGTCTTCTTAAATAAGAGCTTAAAAAGCTGCTTTCAGCACAGTGAAGCAATCTGATAAATTCCCAACATTTTTTCCAGCATTGATCCATCATTTAAGCCTTTAGCTGAAGCCAGGCCACCCCACTTGCTTCTACTCAGCACTGATCACTTTGGCAGTAAAATAAAGAATTCTCAGTGTGATTAATGTCACATAAACTGGTTTAATTAGGGATGATGTAGTGCCAGGAGAAAACACTCACAGAAAGCAAGTTGTTGGGATTTTCATCCTTCATTTTTGAGGCCTTGTTCATGTTTTAGGGGCTGCTAAATTAGTAGGCACACAGAAGCGCTTGCAACAATTGGGAACACATATATTCCATAGGAACATAGTAAGTTCCGATATATATTTCCTGCCCATGCACATATTTATTTATTATATATTGGACAAATGTGCTGCTTTGAAGTTATCTGCAAGACTCTTTAAGCGCAGTTTAATGGAAATTTTTTATAAAGCCATGTCATTATGCTGCAACACTTGCTAGTCTGGATGTCAGCCCTCAACCCCCCCCACAACATTTTTTGGTCAGGAATTTCTGTTGTACTCTATCCCATTGAGAAGTAATTATGATCAGTTCAGAATTGTTGGGCCAATCATATTGTTAGGGTGGGCTTTATACAATGATGGACAGATGATCTGCAGTTACGTAATTCATCACGTTATCAAAGAGCGCTTGTGTCTAACTGGTTTCCCCACAAGGTGACTGCATTTGGAGAATTGAGATGTAGATATTCCTCATCGCATCTGTTGTAAAGAATCGACAGCGCATTCATTTTCAAAAGACGAAAAGAGAACAGCAATCAAGGCATCTGTCGGCTCAGTAATGTGTTTGCGTCCTACAGGATTTGGCAAAAGTTTAAAGGGGTGGTTGAATTGCGATTTCACTTTTTTCATTTAAATAGCGTGTAATGTTGCTGTTGGTGTATGAACAGTATCTGCAAAGTTGCAGCGCTGAAAGTTCAATGTAAACAGAGATATCGCCTTTCAAAATCAGGAAGTTGAATGCCTATAAAACTCAGCTCTTAATTGGGGACTACAACAGGTTTTATATGTAACTTAACATACATTTACATCAACCCTCGCTCCGGAATATGCAAAAAGGGCATGGCCATATTTCCTGCGGCCTCATTCGAAAGTGTGTTGTGTTCACACCAGCTGTCAGGTTTCTTCTGTTCGTGCTTCTGAAGATGTTGTAGTTTGCCACAGTGGATATATATTATGTTTGATTATGTCCTGCAAATGACAATTCGCAAATTAGCTCTCTGTGCTGCGCATTTACCGGAAGACAGCTTCCAGAATCTCCACGAATTTGATGCCCCATTCCAACAAGAAACTGTTACTAAAACATGAAGCAGTTCCAACTTCAAAACCTGAGGCAGACAGTTGTTGGCACACAACCTGTAAGAAGCACTTAATCTTTTTAAATGTTAAGGTTGTTCATTATATCAATAAAACAAGAACTTAAAAAACAACATTTTATTCAGTTAGAGTTATTAGGAGAAACTCGTATTTAAAGCTAAAACAAGCAGAGATAGCATTTTCAAGTACAACGCATCAAATTCTTTTCAGAAACGTTTTGTAAGAGCTCGTGTGTGGTGAGGTTCTGCTTACACTTTCATTGCCGCTTTTGGGTCTGATTCTGGTTCAAACTGATACTGCAGTTCTCGAACTCTCATTATTTACATTTGACAGGACACATGTAACTTTCACCCATAAAGGTAATGGGCGTGAAGTTTCCGTAGACGTACGTGCATGACAGTTTAGCCGAATCACAACATATTGGCCCAAACTGAACCAATCTGAGCCCACTGCCTGTTTCTGAGGGAGTGGTTTCATAGACTCAGGAAGTCAGAGGACAGAGGAGAAAGCAGCTTACAATAAAGGTGAAATTTATGAAAAATAAGACTTTTAAAAAGGAAAAACACAAATAAATGTTATATTGCACCCCATAAACACAATCATGCAAAAAAAAAAAAAGCAGGAACCTCCCCTTTAATTTATTCAGCTGGCTCCAATGGTTGCTAAGAAGATGGGAAAACCCTCGTCTGAAAAGAAGGTCAGTGTGGATTCCTTTTGGTCCCATTCATGGAGGACCAAAGTAAAAGAACAAGCACACTCTTTGTTTCACTACTTCTTCCAGTGTGCGTGTAGTCAAGTTCTTGTCTGACAACTTTGCATAGCTCATAAAAAAATAATAAAAACACTTACTGCTTTGCTCCTATTGGGTGTAGTTTTTTGTTTTGTTTTCCTGGTTCGGTTAAGACACGCCTCAGAACCCAAAGCCTCATTGAGCAGTCTCAGACTCACATTCTGACTAGAGAATAGGAGTAATGACGAAGTCAGGCTAGCACACGTCAGGACTTGATTCAAGTAACGACTCTATGTTTTTGCATGAAACGTTTGAGAGCCAGGATGTGTGTTCACCACAAGTAGCCATATGACAAATAATCACTGTCCACTAGACTGTCTGCTCTTAATCGCTCTGCACAGTACTTCTGATGTTGCACACAGCTCTACCTCGTTGACAACACCTAATGATTTAATGTTCTCCCCATAATCACTTGTTTCTGTTCATGAATAAAATCAGTGTTGTGAACAAATCACTTGAATCGGAAGATTCAATGACTCACTTGTAACATTAATGAACCAGTGTTTTTGAACGGTTGAGTAAATGATTTAATGCCTTATGACCACTTATTTTGTTCATTAATGAATCAATATTTTTGAATGAATCCATTCAATGAATGATTCAGTAACTTGTTTCATTAATGCACAAATCTGTGTTTTGAACAAATCACTTGAGTGAATGCCTGAACAATGCATTACATTGCAAAGTTTAAACCCTAATGCTCAAATAATGAATTGGTTTGAGTAGTGTAAACTTAAACAAATTAGTTCAATCAAATTAACTTTTATAACTTTCTTTTGCTGATGAGTTCACAAAGCTGGACACATTTAAATTAATTCAAATGTCGATTCTTGATCTCTAAAAATTTAGGCAAACTAAAATTAGACTGAAACTTGGCTGGATTTATATTTCCCAGCATGCTTTACCATGACACTCCAAATTTACTCTATAAATGCTATGGAGTATAAATGCTATAAATGCTTAAATGCTATAAATGCTAAAGAGTTTGGCCATCTTATTTTGGTTAACAGTGTACTTAATTGCAATACTTGATTTGTTTTACTTGTTTCAGCTGAGCATAATTGGTTCAACGACTTCACTCATAAGTCATTTGTTGCTGGAACTATTTCATATATAGAAGCATATACCTTTTGAAACACCATTCTGTTTGAACAGACACAAATGCTACTTCAGCAAAACAGAATACGCTTTTCATCTCTCTTTTGATTTATTGGTTTATCCCATGAAAATAAATGACAGAATTAACCTGCAGAAAATGTAATTCTTAAGGAACACCAATTGTTTCGCAGATTGGTGTTTTCAGTCTTCCTGGCTGGGTTTGTAAGTCAAAGAGCGTGGCTGTGTTTATGACTCTACTGAATGACCCTCTGGCTGAAATATGGATGCAGGAGCCTTAAAACTCTGCCTTCTAAGCACATTATGTATGTGAGAGTCTTTAAATCACATTCTAAGAAGACAAAGGAATAGGACCGTATAAATCAATTCTCATGGCCAGGTCAGACCTGACAATGAAAGCCACTATGCTGAAATACGCTTCAACCGGCAAACCTTTCTTCTCTATTGTTAATGCTCGTTTATTATCTACAGGTATGACATGTCAGGCTGTACCTCGTACACGGAAGACGAGGTGTTGTGGGGTCACCGCTTCCTGCCTGTCATGTCTCTGGAAGAGGGCTTCTTCGTGTGGACCTACTCCCAGTTTCATAGCACCTTCTGAGGTGCCCACGCCACCCTACAGCGTGAAGAGAATACGAGGAGAAATCCTCGCTCCCTCTCCCCTGCTCACGCCGCACCACGAGAAAGTGTTTTCCATGGACTGCCTGGAAGCGGGTGAGGAAAGGCCGCATCCCGGAAGCGCTTCTTGCAAGCTGCCCAGTAAACTCCAGAAATGAGTTCGTCTGGCAGAGAGGATTTGCAAAGGAAGGCGCTACGCTTGAGCTCGCAAGCACTCGGAAAAGGCTTCGAGTACCGGGGACCTTCCTCTTAAACTACAGCGGCTCAGCTCTAGTCCTGGGCAGGTTGACGGAGAGGCGCGCTTCCACCTCAAAGCCCTCAAGGTGGGTTTCCAGCCCATGGCCTTGTCCACTGGAGACCTCCACCAGAGGAGTCTGCCTCCCACCCGAGCGGTCGTCCCCACACACCAGCACGCTGCTCCACACACACCTGGAGGCCCAATGCAGGACAACCTGCCTGCTAAATTAAGGAGGATGAATGCAGATCGCTGACCTGGAAGTGCTTCTGGAACTTTGTACTGATCTAAGAGTACTTAAGGGTTGATTTACGATGAGCACAACTATATCCAGATAAGGAAAAATTATTGTTTTGTTCTGAACTGAATAAGGACTCTTGTAGAGTAACGCGGTAAATATGAACTTTCTGAATGCAGAGGTGAATGAATTTTTGCATTGGCTCTGACCTGAAAAAATATCTAGTGTAGCCTTTTTTTAATTAGTATGTATTGACTTCTTTCACGGTAAATCATCTAGAAAATCCATTAAAAAAACATGTTTTAAAAGTTAAAATATCTAAAGATACTGGAAACAAAGTTCATTTAAACATTTGATAAACATGACTTAAATAACATTTTAATACTGTATATAAAATAACATTCAATAGTTTGGGGTCATTAAGATTGTATTAACTTTTTTTTAAAGAAATTAAAACTTATTCACCAAGGATAAATTCAATTGATCAAAAGTGACCGTAAAGACATTAATGTTACAAAAGTTTTCATTTCAAATAAAAGGCTTTTTGAAGAAATGTGTCAGCATTTTAGAATGATTGATGAACATATGATCTAAATAGGAAACAGTTATTTTAAATTGTATTAATACTTCAAAATGTTACTGTTTTACTGTATTTTTGATAAAATAATTGCAACCTCTGTTAAACATAAGATGCCTATTTTAAAAACATTGAAAAAAACGTACTGACTTAAACTGAAAACGATTTATTATTATTATATCATATCTTGAATGTAAGTATATATTGTCTTCACTGGAAGATTGCTTTCACTTGTTTATACTTAAAATAAGTTTAAATAAGTAATAAGTGATTTATCAAAACTGAAATAAAAAACGAATCCATTGCATTGCAAGTCACTTTAGAATAGTGTTTGCCAAATTCATACAAAATACAGAGAAAAAAATGCACCTATATTAAAGCTACATTCTCTGTTAACAAGTCTTAGGGTCTTAACATCTCATGCATTGCTGATTTCCAAGTAAATTTATGTTAAATTTAAATTTACGTTGAAATTTAAATAAACTGAAACTTAATTTTAAATGATTTTTAGATATTTTAACTAGAAAAGTAGGCAAAATACTTAAGAATATGATGTTTTGCAGTGTGAGAACTAGTTAGAGGTATAGATTACTAGTAGAAAGCATGAGAGATGGCATTGAGGTTTTTCTTTGTCAATCGTCTGTTTTGTTTGTTTGTTTTCTTTGAGAAAGCACAAAACTCTGGAAGTACTGATTTAATTTCTCTGTTTACTGGTGACTAAATGGTCGCACAGTGTCTTTGACTCACACACTTAGAAATGTCACTATTACAAACAATTACGTATGTGCATGCCTACTTCTCATCTCTAGCTATGTATCATACAACCCTCGGATATCCTTAGTTACAATTAATAAATTCTATTTATAAAGCTGCAACATGGTGTCAACAAGCCTGTCTGTCAACTACAGAAGAGTAAGAGACATGAATTCAGTATAATGTTGTAAAGAAGGGCTATAATACATCTCTGGTACATACGTCTGACTTTGAGTTTAGTCTATAAAAATGCTCTTTTGTGAATTTTTTTTAAATGAATAAAATCGTCCTCTTGGAATTATAAGGTTCTATATGCGTTCTGAGCAGTTTTGAGATATTTTTTGTCATCAAACATGAAAATAACAGGGGCCCTAAAAGTATTCTAAATATACAAAATCAAAATCCTCTTAAATTTGTAAATGGGGAGAAAAAAAACTAAAACTGGTGCCAAAACATTATTTCAACATTAAATATCTCATTTATGTTGTAACAATGTCTCAACATGTGTTAGAAAGTAAACTTGTATCCTTTCTATGACATTTATTTAATATTTTTAGCACATCCAGGACATTTTAAATTAAGCAAGGTATGTCTAAATTATTATTTTTTTTAAATTAAGCAAGGTATTTTTTCCAGTGCAATTTTTGGTACCAATTTGGTGGTAATTAAACCCATAACTGCAGAAATTGTACTTTAATCTTTCTTTTGTTTAGACAGGACTTTCCAGATAAAATGGCTTTCTCTCTAGACATCAATATGGCTGAAACGTTTATGCTAACGTTTATTGTTGTAAATTAAAGACCCCATCAATTAAACTGCTGAACTATTTGTCCTTTAAGGCCAACTAGTCAACAATAGTTTACAATAGTTTACAAAATATTGTAAAAATTAAGACATTTTAAGACTTTAAAAACTGCAAGAAAACAGACATGCTTCAGTAAATTAATTCAGAAGGAAAGAAGGAAAGAAGGAAGAAGGAACGAAAGAAGGAAAGAAGGAACGAAAGAAGAAGAAAGAAAGGAAGAAAGGAAGAAGAAGGAACGAAAGAAGAAGAGAAGGAATGAAGAGAAAGAACGAAAGAAAGAACGAAAGAAAAGAATGAAAGAAAAGAAGGAAAGAGAAGAAGGAAGAAAGAAGGAAAGAAGGAAGGAAGGAGGAAGAAAGAAGGAAGAGAAAGAAGGAAAGAAAGAAGGAAAGAAAGAAGGAGGAAAAGAAGAAGGAAAGAAAAGAAAGAAAGAAAGAAAGAAAAGAAAAAGAAAGAAAAAGAAAGAAAGAAAGCAAAGAACGAAAGAAAAGAAAGAAAGAAAGAAAGAAAGAAGGAAAGAAAGAAGAGAAAGAAAGAAAGAAAGAAGGAAAGAAAGAAAGAAAGAAAGAAAGAAAAGAAGAACAAGAAGAAAGAAAGAAAGAAAGAAGAAAGAAGAAAGAAAGAAAGAAAGAAAGAAAAGAAAGAAAGAAAGAAAGAAGAAAGAAAGAAAAAAAGAAAGAAAGAAAGAAGAAGAAGAAAGAAAGAAAGAAAGAAAGAAAGAAAGAAGAAAGAAAGAAGAAAGAAAAAGAAAAAAAAGAAAGAAAAGAAAGAAGAAAGAAAAAGAAGAAGAAAGAAAGAAAGAAAGAAAGAAGAAAGAAAGAAGAAAAAGAAAGAAAGAAAGAAAGAAAGAAAGAAAAAGAAAGAAGAAAGAAAGAAAGAAAAGAGAAGAAAAGAAAGAAAGAAAGAAAAGAAAGAGAAGAAAGAAAGAAGGAATGAAGAAAGAAAGAAATGAAAAAGAATGAACAAGAAAGAAAGAATTGAACAAGAAAAAGAAGAAAGAACGAAACAAAGAAAAGAAAGAAAGAAAAGAAAGAAGAAAGAAGAAAGAAGAAGAGAAAGAAGAAGAAAGAAAGAAGAAAGAAGAAAGAAAAGAAAGAAAAAAAGAAAAGAAAGAAGAGAAAGAAAGAAAAAGAAGAAAGAAAGTAAAGAAAAAGAAGAAAGAAAGAAAGAGAAGAAAGAAAGAATGAAAGAAAGAAAGAAAGAACGAAGAAGAAGAGAGAAGAAGAAAGAAAGAAAGAAGAAGAAATGAAGAAAAGAAGAAGAAAGAAAAGAGAAGAAGAACAGAAGCGAAAGAAAGAAAAGAAAGAAAGAAAAAGAAAGAAAGAAGAAAAGAAGAAAGAAAGAAACAAGAAAAAGAAGAAAGAAGGAAAGAAAGAAGAAAGAAAGAAGAACGAAAAGAAAAGAAAAGAAAGAAAGAAAGAAAGAAAGAAAGAAAAAGAAAGAAGAAAAAGAAAGAAAGAAGAAGAACGAACGAAAGAAACAAGAAAGAAAGAAGAAACGAAAGAAGAAAGAAGAAAGAAAAGAAAGAAAGAAAGAAAGAAGAAAGAAAGAAAGAAGAGAGAAAGAAGAAAGAAAGAAGAAGAAAAGAAAAGAAAAGAAGAAAGAAAGAAAGAAGAAGAAGAGAAGAAAAGAAGAAGGAGAAAGAAGAAGAAAGAAAAGAAAGAAACAAAGAAGAAAGAAAAGAAAAAGAAAGAAAGAAAGAAAAGAACGAAAGCAAAGAAGGAAAGAAAGAAGAAGAAGAAAGGAGAAAGAAGAAAGAAACAAAGAAAGAAAGAAGAGAAGAAGGGAAGAAGAAGAAAGAAAGAAGAAGAGAGAAGAAGGAAGAAAGAAAGAAGAAGAAAGAAAAGAAAGAAAGAAAGAAAGAAAGAAAAGAAAGAAGAAAGAAAAGAAAGAAAGAAAGAAAGAAAGAAGAAAGAAGTAAGAAGCAAGAAGAAAGAGAAGAAGAAGGAAGAGAGAAAGAAGAAGAAAGAGAAGAAGGAAAGAAAGAAGAAGAAAGAAGAAAGAAGGAAAGAAAGAAAGAAAGAAGAGAGAAGAAGAAAGAAGAGGAAAGAAGAAAGAAGAAGAAGAAGAAGAAGAAAGAAAGAAAGAAGAAGAAAGAAGAAAGAAGAAGAAAGAAAGAAGAAGAAGAGAAAGAAGAAGAAGAAAAAGAAAAGAAACGAAGAACGAAAGATAGAAAGAAAGAGAAGAAATGAAGAAGAAGAATGAATGAAGAAAGAGTGAAAAGAGAATGAAAGAATGAATGATGAAATGAAATGAAAGAGAGAGAAGAACGAAGAAGAAGATAAAGAAATGAATGAAAAGAAAGAACCAAGAAGTAGAAAGAATGAAATGAAGATTAAATGAAGAATTAGAAAGATGAAAGTTAAATGAATGAATGAAAGTAATGAAGAAGAAAATGAAAGAGAAAGTTAAAGAAAAGAAAAGAAAGAAAGAAGAAAGAAGAGAATGAAATGAAAAGAAAGAAAGAGTAAGAGGTGAATGAATCAAAATGAACTGAACGAAATGATGAAAGAGAATTAAGAAATGAAGAGAAGAAAGAAAGAAAGAAGAAGAGAAGAAGAACGAATGAAGAGAATGAAATTAAGCTCAAAGAAGAAGAAAGAAGAATGAATGAAGATCAGAAGCAAAAGAAAGAACGAAAAGTAAAAGAAATGAGAAAGAAAGAAAGAAGAAGAAGAAAGAAAGAATGAGAAAGAAATGAATGAAATGAAAATGAAGAGAAAGAAAGAAGAAGAAAAGAAAGAAAGAAGAAAAGAAAAAGACGAAGAAAAAGAATGAAAAAGAAAAAGAAGAAGAAAGAAGAAAGAAGAGAAGAGAAAAGAAAAGAAAGAAAAGAAGAAGAAGAAGAAGAAGAAGAAAAAGAAGAAAAGAAAAGAAAAGAAAAAGAAAAGAAAGAAGAAAGAAAAAGAATGAAAGAAGAAAAGAAAAAGAAGAAAAGAAAGAAAGAAAGAATGAATGAATGAAAGAAGAAAGAAAGAGAATGAAAAGAAGAAAGAAATGAAAGAAAAATGAAAGAATGAATGAATGAACGAAAGAATGAAAAAGAATCAACGAAATAAGGTCAAGAGAAGAAGAAAGAAGAAAGAAAGAAAAGAAGAAGAAAAGAAAGAAAAGAAAGAAAGAAAAGAAAGAAAAGAAAAGAAGAAGAAAGAAAGAAGAAAAGAAGAAGAAGAAGAAGAAAGAAAAGAAAGAAAGAAGAAGAAGAAAAGAAAACTTCAGCACCATGGACACAGTAGAACTTGTGAACACTTGAAATGAAAAAGCCTGTCCAATTTATAGCACGACGAAGAAAATAAAGCCAGAAGAAGAAGAAGAAGAAAAAAAAGCCGAGAAGGCTCTGAAGGTAAAGAGATTTGAAAAATAGGAAGGGAAGATGAGATAAAAACGAGGCGCACGGTACAGAGGCTAGATGGTGAGTTGGCAGACTTTCAGGTTTCACTGGAAAGTGAACAACATAACTGCAGTGAACAACAGAGAACGAACTTAAGCTGGAACTGCAAACAGAGAGCCGATGAACTGGCGAGAGTATTGAAGTAGAATGGGACTACATACACATGATTTTGTGTAAGTGCAAATCAAAAACAGAGTATGAGTGGGAAGAAAGGAGAATTACCTTTACTGATAGAGCCTATCAAAATTATAATAACAAATGAGAACTCTGTGTGTGAAATGTTACTTCAAAACCTTTATACCTGTCATACCAAACATAATAGTGGATAGGCTTCCTTTGATGATCCAGTCATGCTACTTTTCACCTCTTTTACATCAGGTTTCAATAAATGACAGTTTCTCCAGATTATTTTATAGTGTTGAAACCAGTTAAGAATGTATAACTCTGAATATACTGCTGGTGTAAATAGGCTACTTCTGACATTAAACTTCAGAAGAACTATAGAAGAGTGAGGATAGGACATGAAGAGTCTCTGAACACGATTCTGGACAATGACAATAGGCTGAACCGTTAAGGCTTGACAGTAGTAAATTAATAATCATGACGCTAATGATTATGAGCATTTGTCACGGGCGCTTGGAAGATTTTAACTTTATCTGCTCACTCCAAGGTATTCAGCGGCTTCACATATTTCCTCTTATATTCCCATTGCCATTATGGCAACGCTGTTTATCAGACTGACATTCGTCGGAATAAGCTGAAAACATTGCTACTGTCATGTCTTACGAGCAAGATGTAACTGAACCAGCAA
>JAQIUQ010002801.1:0-98323 GCA_030378365.1 Hybognathus amarus
TGAAAATTCAGATTCGGACCTTTGAATGTAGACTTTGAGAACCACTGCTCTAGACCCTTCCAGAGCTGAGATATTGAGATCCCACGTAGCATTTATGCCATTATAAATATCTCAATATCTCAGCTCTGGAATGGTCTAGTACCTCCATTTTTGCACTCAGGTCTAAGTCCAATGGCCCTCGATCAGAATCCAGAGTTTCAAGATGATCAGAGAAACTCAAATTTTGACCCCCTCAAAAAAAACGACAGTGGTACCCCTGTCGTGTTTTTTTTGGTGCAAAAAATAAGTTTCTCCAATCTTCTTGAAACCCTGGATTCTGATAGAGGGCCACGGGACTAAGACCTGAGTGCAAAATGGAGGCTCTAGACCATTCCAGAGCTGAGATATTGAGATCCCACGTAGCATTTATGCCATTATAAAAATAGTGAGTTCGTCGACAGTGGAATTATGGGATGGCGCGTGGTTCTATGGACTCCGGGGCCTCAGCTGAGTGCAGTAAAATAGTTATCATGACAGGAACTTTAATTAAAATGTCTATCAAAAATACTACCCGAATCCCCATTCAATAGATTGCCGGTGGGATCGCGTCCAATTGCAGCATATTGAATGAACTGCGGAAAAACGTTACAAAATATAGTGGGTTATTGGACAAATAGTGGGTTTGTGAGATGGGGGCGTGGCCCGGGAGTGGTCCCGGGACGTTTGGTACATATAGTGGGTTATTGGACAAATAGTGGGTTCGTGGGACGGGGCGTGTCCGGGGACCGGTCACCAATCCTAATCAACCACCCCTTTAAAATAACTGCGTGACATTTAGCAACACAAGTCATCCAGCTTATATTAATATGATACTCTAATATCCATCTAGCTAATAGCATTTTGCATCAAGTGTCTCATAGCAAGCATAATAAATTCTCCGCTGCTCTCAATGGAACGTGAGGCCCAGTGTGTCATGCAGGTGTCTCTGATTAGCAATTGCTTCAGCGGTCTCGGCTCTTGGTCCGTAATGTTAATAAAACTTCAATACATTAGCTCATTAACATGATTTCTGCCCAAGTCCCATCGGATTGTATTTCATCGGTTCTGAAGGTAAAGACAAGGCCTCCAATGATTCCACGCTCATTCACGGCATCATCAAGCTATGCCTTTGTTTACAATAAGTAACTTCTAGTGGCGAAACTTACATACTGTGCCTTTAATAAAGAATAAGAATTAACACCAACCTCTTTGTTCTTCAGAGCGTTTCATTCTGCAGTGTTCTGGATCTTACGTTCTCAGTGTCCGCAGATTTCAGCTCTTCCTGATGGTTTGATGCTCGTCTTCACTTGTAGCTGAGGGGAATATTCCAGTGTTCATTGGTGAACTGCAGTGGGAGGAGCTTCACTGAAGGAGGAGGAACTTCACTGGTGGAGGAGGAGCATCACTGAAGGAGGAGGAGATCTGACAAAATCAATAAGAAAACACTTACTAAGTTTTTTTATACTAATTTACACATTTTATATGTGTATACCCACCTTTTCTATCTAGTAAAGTAACTTAAGTAAATTAATCTCAAAGGTAAACGCGTAACTGTAAATGCCCACCGAGAAGGTGTTTTAAAATGTGTGAATTGATGAATAGGCCTACAGTTTGATGTAAAATTAATGACTCAACAACAAAATGTGAGTTGAACAAATGTGAGTTGCAAAAATATATAAAAGTAACTAAAAGGATGATTGTGTTGTAATTAAACATTTTAGAAAGGGTTTAGATCTCATGGATGATTTATAATGATAACTGCAACAGATGTATTATAAGCAGAGAGTGCTAACCTTTGACAACTTGACAATTAAAATTGAGATTGAGAAACGTTTTTGAGAACTAGAATAATTATTTTTATTTAAGATCAAATAAGCAGAAGCAATGCTGAATGCTGATTAAACAAACAGCAAATGACCAGGAAAGAACTAGAAGCTGATGTTTTGCTTTCAAAAGATAAGTTTATAATGAAACAGTTTGCTTATCTGAATCTGATGTGTGCTGTGGTTGAAACTGCCAGTACAACATGAGTGAAAATGTATAATGCCTAAATTCCCTGATGTTTATTTGAAACCTTATGTAATTTCTGGCAAAGATGCCTTAAGTTGGAATAGAGTTAAACGATGAGATACAGTTTGATGTTAGAAGTTTGAGCGTGCAGTACTAGTCCTGAATCCCTCAGTCTTTCTCATTCAATGTCAGCTAAAACTGTTATCTGAGCCTGTGTCATTGGTGATAATAAGCTATTGGTATTAAAACAGTGTTTCAGTTGAAAATCATAGACACAGAGATGTTAGGAGAAATCATTGCCATTCAGAGGGCAATTTGTATTTTAAATGTTGTCTAAGTTACAGTCTTAGAAGGCTGTTGAAAAGATTATTTTGTTATAGTGAGGGAGACTTGAGCAGAGGAAGGGATCGAAACTGTGTCTGTCTTTCTGTTACTGTCAAATGAATAATGAACAGACATACTTTGAAACTGGTTTAGAAACCATGTAAAATTAGGTAAGATTTTCAAGAAAATGTGAAGTTTAAAATCTTATTCAAAAGATTTGAATATGAAAATATGAGCCTGTTCATAGTCAGGTATGAGCAGCAGATCATCTCACTTCGCAGACAGCAAGCCAACATTGAATAAACATTGTTTTTCCATCTGAATCATCATTATGGTTGATGTTGAAATTTCAATGTAAAATAAATGTTGAATCACCATTAACATATCGATTAAAACCTGATGTTATTAACGTTGATGGCAACAATATTGGAACAACATTGATCTATAGTTATCTTTATGATTGATTAAGCATTGATATTTGGTTTACCGGGCAATCGCTGAATGTGTTGAAAAGTCATTGATTTATAGTTGACCGGGAAACGACGCTGTTGTTGAAGAGTCATCGGCATATAGTTGACCGGGAAATATGATTGAAAATGCATCGATATATAGTTGACAGGGAAATATGGTTGAAAAACCGTCGATTTTTGGTTGACCGGGAGATCAAAACCAACGTACTGCACCGGACACAGCTCATTTCTGGACCTTGGCACAAGCGTACAGGTAAGCTTGCTTAATGTTCGATATGAATGCATTGTACCAAATCAAATACTGAGGTTGATCGTTAACATGATGGTTAATGAAGTAACCGACGCAGTGCTGCAGTCACTGAAATAGATATTTGTTTTACCAATGCGTCAAAATCTGCCAAAAGTACTTGATCTCTTCTAGCTTATAAAGTTAGCAAAACCTCATTGGTCCAGTCTATTTTTGTGACAGCTAGCTCAAAATACATTCCTGTACCCATTGCAGTGTCGTGAAATCTATTAACACAGCACCGCTATTTCTTCTGACCGCCGGAGAACACCGCGCGGAACCAACGCTATGCATAGCGCTCTATCTAGCTCTAGCTAGCTAGCTAGCAGCAGTGACCACGGCGGGCCAGAATTACACAAAACACATGGTTTACCTTTACTTTATTCAATGCAGAACTGTCTCGAGTTGTAACGTGAACTGGAAATGCAGATTAGGCCATCTCGTAATAGCCTACAAATCCAAAATATGAATAATCCTCGAGCAGGGCTGCGATGTGCGATACAGTTTTGTAACTCCATTGTGTTTTCAGAAATGATAACAGTCGTATTATACTAGTGCTTATGCGATATCACGTTTTTTGATGATCTTCTGTACCTTTTCTGAGCACGGGGAAGCACAGCGCGCACCATGCGCGCACTGCTACAGCGCCTGGGGGGCAATTAAATTGCTTTGAAATAAATTTAATTGCTTTGAAGCAATTAAAATGCCTCGTTAATTTTAAAGACATAGTCTTATTATTAGCCTGCTTTTGCGGTGAGATTTATGTATATTCCTCCATGCACCCAGTATTTAAGCAGAAATATACTTAAAGACCCCCTCCAATGAAAAAAATTTTTTTTAGTAACAATCCCATTCATGATATCAGAAATTAAAATTTCCACTAGTAATAATTTAATTATTGATATCAAAAATGAACATTGTTACTAGTAGCAATTCAATATTGGATATCAAGAATGGACATTTCAACCAGTAACAATTTAATTCTTGATATCAAAAATAAAGGTTTTTACTAGTAAGAATTGTATTCCTGATATGTGAAATTGGAATTTCAACTAGTAAGAAATCAATTCTTGATATCAACAATTAGTTTTAAATGGCAGCCTATGGCGACATTTCACTAGTGAAAATACAATTGTTGATATCAAGAATTAAATTGTTGATATCAAAAATGTAATTCTTGATATCAACAATTAGATTCTTGATATCAACAATTAAATTCTTGATATCAAAAATGTAATTATTGATATCAAAAATTTAATTGTTGATATCAAGAATTAAATTTTTGATATCAAGAATTCAATTGTTGATATCAAGAATTCAATTGTTGATATCAAGAATCTAATTGTTGATATCAAGAATGTAATTGTTGATATCAAGAATTCATATCCTGGAAATGAATAAAAGCTAAAACGGCTTGCCAGCCTATGGTGACATTTCACTAGTGAAAATACAATTACAGATATAAGCAATTCAATTGTTGATATCCACAATTCAATTCTTGATATCAACAATTACATTTTTTGATATCAAGAATGTAATTGTTGATATCAACAATTCTTGATATCAACAATTACATTCTTGATATCAAAAAATGTAATTGTTGATATCAAGAATTCATATCTTGCGAATGATTAAAAGTTAAAACGGCTTGCCATAAAGACCGCGCTGTCCTGCCAACACACACACACACACACACGAGCGCGCGCGCGCCCCACAGAAAAGACGCGCGTCAGTATCGAGTTCTCTTTCGGGCTTGAACAAACCCTTCGTGTGTGGGTGGCTGCGTCCACCCCTGTGTGTGTAGTGTGTGTGTGTGTGTGTGTGTGTGTGTGTGTGTGTGTGTGTGTGTGTGTGTGACTTTCCTACGTGTACTGTGATTGTGCCATGTTCTGCTCCCAATCCTTGACGACAGCTTGCTTGAATGAAAAAATCATTGACTAAATCACAGTAGCATACTTTTACTTGTATTCTAGATGCCTTGACTCAACGTCTCACGACGGCAAACGCCTTTGACTTCGCTCAAGCTGTGCAGAAGTGGCTGCGCTACGCCCCAGACCGAGCGGGAGGAGCTGGAAGACAGACGCAGGAGTTTGCACGTTAAAAGAAAAAAATGAAATAACACAATAAAAATTATTGTTTAATTTGAATGCATGGAGTGTCATTTGTGCTAGTCTAGGTTATAGCCTAAAGGTATAGTTTCTATTTTCTATATTTTGCTAGCCCATCCTGGCTGTCAATAAAGCAGGATTAGCCTAATGTTTTTAATATTATAATAAAATTACAGACCTTAAGATTAAACCTGTGGTATACTAAAACAACATTGAAGTTTTGTTGATATGCTGGGATTTCAACATTGTTTCAATATCCATTTTAATCGAAATACCATTGAAATTCTGTTGATCTCTAGGTATGATTTAAACGTTGTTTCAATGATAATAGAGGGTGCAACATGATGAAGAATCAACATCAGAGTTCGACGTTGATTCAATGATTTTATCGTTGACAGCGGGATGTTGATTTAACATTATTTCAATAACTATTTGCTATCTGGGTTTATTATAAGTATTTGCTACTAGAAACAGATTGTTACAGACTGTATACTGAAAGAATAAAAGTGGTCTAATATTTAAATATTACTTCTCAAATGATAGAATACAATTGCAGGAACATAAAGACTAATGAAACCCATCTTTATCAAACATTGTAATTCGCCAATATGAATAGTACATTTTCTAACTACATTCAGAACAAAGCCGTTCGCTATCATCTTACCGTTTTGTATGAGAGTAACGTACAAGTTCGTGTTTTAGTAAGTACACACGAAAAGCGCTGAACATGATAGAAGCCATTTAGATACGACAACGTAAAAAGTGATTTTAAACTGTGTAAAGAGCATTTAACACTTACTTGTTTGCAGCTAGTTGCACGCTGTTGCACGTGGCCGCCATTTTGTATTTCTGATCAGCCAGCAGTGTTGCGAGATTGGGCGGCTTTATTCCTGCGGGTTCCCGCCAAAAATGCATTGGGCGGGCCTTTAAAATAGCCTCTATGCACGATCGCGTCTGAGTTTGTCTCAGCACGCCCAGTTACTTCCGGTGTTGCGTCAGTCTATGGTCAGAAGCCGGTTTTGCGTTAGGTGTAGATAGTGTCAAATTACACTTGCTGTTTATTAAAACGTCCTGCGGTTTGGGACTACCGCTACTCTCCAGCATCATGTGCGCACTGGCCTGGTCAGAAATGGCTTTACCTCGGCAACGTTCAAACCTCCCCGGCAGTTGCTGGAGAGATTTGACTCACCGATCTATTAATCTATCTGTGACTGTACAAAGTTGGTTCTATAATTAGAATAGTTCTACATTTGTTCTATAATAGAGACGTGTTCACCAGTTCTGAGGAGATTCTCTATTAACTCCATATTAAAAGGTAAGCGTGTTTATGCTATTATAGCACGATTTTATTTTGCTGTACAATTCTTAAGTCATTTGATAATTTCTTAAACCTAATAACATATTGGCTACAAGTAGCTGATTTAGTGTCTAGGGAAGATTTAATGTATCAATCAGTCGTTATTTTATTTAATTTAAAAGAAGGGAAAAAAACGAGAATTCATCTTGATTGTTAAATAATAATAATTTCAATAATATAAAAAGTGTAATTAGTTGTAAATGAAGTACACATTTTTAAGCACTAATACAAAAATTAAAGTGTTATGAAAATGATTTGAAAATTGGCCTATTAAGAACGGTATTTCTGACAATAGTAGCACAAGAATAATAAAACATGTTGTCTTCTGAGGTTTCTGATGTATACCTTGTGTTTTATTAAAATTATATATTATTTTTTAAAATATGCGCTGGAAATATGGCGCAAGCATGGTGCTCTGTATTTTTGTTTTTAGTCTGGTTGATTAATAAGAAAATTAATTATGTGTGTTTTATTGTAGCTATAACAGTTTTAATAACAGTATGTATTTTGGGCTGGTATTTTTTTAACGGGCGGGTTTTAAACTGCAGTTGGGCTGGAAATCTTTAGTCCAATCTAGCAACACTGTCAGCGAGTGTGTTTGTCAGCCAAGATGTTTTTTGTAACTTTCTTTCCTTTTACCATGGGTTCGCTTTGCCAGGCGTGCTGTTTACATGTGTGTGCAAGCAAGGGCTGGAACATTTATTAAAAGTGTAGAATACTTTCCCAATCCGTTACACAAAGTCTTATAAATTCTGACGTTTGTGATGTAAAAAAATAAACATATTAAAATATCTTTTTACAGTTTTTCCTGTGAGCGGGAATGGAAATCCAGGAGTGGATCAGGAGCGGAGTGACAACAGAACGGTAAGAGTGGAGAGAAGAACGTGTTTTTGATCCAGTCCAGGCTTTGATTACATCTCCATAAGCAGGGTGAACCTTCCGACCCATTCAAACTAAAATTATGACATTTATTGTACTATTTGACGGCCTTAAAATAACGAAAAGGGTAATTTTAGACATAAGGACAGGGGGACCCTGATACTGACGGAAATCCGTCGTACTCCTCTAACGACGGATAACTTGCATAGCCTACCTTATATATTAGTAAATATGTCTCACATTTTTAAATAGGCCTACATGAAAATTGCTTATGTAATATGCAATATATGTACTAGCACCGTATAATTCTGTATGTTTTCAAATATACTGTTAAACCATTTATGATAAGATTTAATTTCTTTTCATTCAGGGAACCCCAGACAGTTAATTTTGTCACTGCTCTGCATATTGTGCATGTCTCCCTTATTTAACACACCTGATTCAGATCCTCAGCTCATTAGGATAGACAGAGAGTCTATCCTAACGAGCTGAGGATCTGAATCAGGTGTGTTAAGTAAGGGAGACATGCACAATGTGCAGAGCAGTGGGTCACGAGGACTGGAGTTGAGAACCCCTGCATTAATTCATCATCACTCCCATGTTTGTGCACTCTTCAAGTGTCATTCAGTTGCATTATTTCCCAACTCTATTACAAATTACTCTATTTCAAGTCAATGCGTTTTTTATATCTACTCATCACAGAAAAAAAACATATCTAGGTTTCCACAAAAATGTTTAGCAGTGCTGTTTTTAACATTGATAATAATCAGAAATGTTTTAGAATGATTTTTGAAACATCATGTGACACTGACTCATTTAACGCTTATCTCTGTTTACTTTGACCACATAAACAGAGGTGGAAATTAGGATCCAATTCAATTAAGGACAGAACAACAATCAGTGTTCAGGAGGAGCAGCTCTTGACTCGGTTTCTGCCGTGCACTGACTAAAACTGACAGTGTGTGAGGAGCTCGGTCCCTTCTGCTTAAAAATGCACACACAGTTGTTTTTACAAGATATCTCCACTGATGAAGGATTCTAGGCCGTCCGACCCAAATCACTGCACACTGGTATTAAGCATTCGCTGTATGAACTAATTAGAGCACCATTAGCACCCGCCCTTCCTTTTCTCTCTTATTTCATTATCACTTGTGCAGCAAGAGCTGGAGGCGAAAAAGAGAAAGAAACCTAAGAAAACATGCATTAATCATCTACGCTGAAATCCTGGTTGGACTACAGAAACATGCAAATTTAGAAGATTGTTTTTCCGTGAGTGTTAACTAATATTTTGTGGCTTTCTAGTTAAGATGAAGTGTCCTTCTGGTAAGCACATATGTTTAAACCTTTCTCAAAATAAGGTAATTATTGCTAAAAAACTAATGGTTTAGAATTTAAATGTGCTGAGAGGAAATAAACAAATGCAAATTTCAGACTCATTAACATATTTTTTAGGGGATTTAGGCCTGGTTTCACAGACAGGGCTTACATTAAGCCATTAGTTAGTTCATTTAGGACATTTTAGTAGCTTTTATAAATGTGCCTTAGAAAAAAAAACATTACATGTGCATCTTGAGACAAAACAACAGTTTTGTTACTTTACTTTCAGTTAAAACATCTCAAACATAGTCTGGGACAAGTATTAACCCACTAAACATTGGACGTCGGATAGACGTACAAATCATGTCTATATTGGGTCCGTCGGTCCATGACCAATTCTGGACATCTATTCGACGTCCAAACTAGGTCCACTATTTGGACGTCCAACCATGACCTAACTTGGACGTCATCTTGACGTTTAACATTTGACCTTTGAACTTGGTAATTTTTTGGATGTCTATGACAGTTGTAGAAAATGTACATGATTTATTTGTTTTATTTACAAATAGCGCCTATCAACATGATTAATACATATGAATTATTACAGATTACAGATTATTTATAAACAAACACAATTTATTATCTGTATGATTTAATTTTTTTTTTTTTTTCATTTTGTTTTTCATTTTCCTGTTTTTCTTTAAAGACATCATCTGGCATTACAAAACAACCCCTTCAGTGGACCAAAAATGGACGTCCAAAATGACACGAAAAAGACGTCACGCCGACGTCACGTTGCGCAGTGGGAAGCTTTGTCTGTGAAACCAGGGGTAAGTATTGTCTTTTGACCCCTATGTTCTTTGACAATGGATACACGGCCATATTTGACATTTATTTAATTGTGCATGAAAATTTGATTCGAAGGTTCAAAACCCTTCTTTCCGAAATGCTACTTTGCTCCAGTGCCCTATTTGAACGATCTGAAATGCAAGTATCAAGCGTGAAGCGCAAGTAACTTTGTGGGCGGGTCTGGGCGCTGTTGCTATTTTACCGGCGGGATAAATGACTCTTGCGGTATACTGCACACGGATTTTTGTATGCGCCGAGAAGTTTCTCTACTCAAAAGACCAAAATTCCTTGCGAACAGAACATGCGCAGAACACAAATCACTATGCCGATACGTGTTTACATGACCAAAAATTCGGGTTAGAAAGGGGTACCCCAGGTATAATATCCCGGTTTTTAAAATTCGGGATATAAGCATATTCGTGTGTTTGCCTGTGTTTACATGGCCGTTGCGACCGGGTCAATATCTCGGTTTTGAACGGGTTATTGGATGCATGTAAACATAGTCACTAACTTTATTTGTCGTGTTTGATAACGTCTACATTCACAAACAGCTATTGCACAATGCATAAAAGGTGATATTTGAAAAACCTCTCAAAATACATAAACTCACTATACATTATAATGTTGTGATGCCTAAATTAACTTGCCACATTGAGTTTAGTTTTTAGTGATTTATTTTTGCGAATTCCATATCTTTGCATGATGTAATAACAACAATCATCCAAACAATTGACCAACAAGGGATTTAGCAACCTAAAGTAAAAGACATTGTGTTATTTAATGTGCTTTTAACTAATATTAGGATGTGGTTGTTAAACACAAGAGTCTACATGCACAGTTTCAAGCCTCACTGCTTTCTGTTTCATGTAATTGTAGATTCGGAACGATGTTCTGTTTTTGGCACAGCGCACAGACTGTAAATAGCACCGGGAGCTTGAGCGGTGTAAGCCAGGCATTTTGTTTTGCCAAGGTTTTGATAAAGAGAGTCTCTCAGCACTGATCAGAGGAAGCTTTGTAGACGAATCTTTGGCGATTTATAACCAAACATGACATGAATCTTTATGAATACACCACTGCTTTTTAACAGGGGGACGGGAACGCAATAGAGGCACCTTCAACACACTTAACAACCAAATGTAAGAGTCTGAAGGCAAAAAACACAACATAACCAAAGACCATCACGCATATACAAGCCAAAAGCTTCATCTCTGCCTCTGACCTATTTGTTTTGCATGCTACGGAAAACAACATTGCAGCTTCTTACATAAGAGTATAATTATAGTCACTGTTGGTGGTTTGTGATTGGTGCGCATGCTAAAACAAGGAACGGTGAAGGCGTTACATGCCTGGATGTTGTTTCCTTCTTGACAACCCAAATTTTTTGGCTTGATATTATTGTTTATTCAGACATCAGTGTTTTAAAACAGACACGCATCAAGCTTTTATCACATTGGATTAGAATGATTTCCAACAAAAACAACACACTGAGTACCGGCGGGAGCAAAACTGTTCCAGGAGAACACGATGAATGTGTATTTTCCTCTACTTCAAATCACAAAGTGGTATTTTGCACCATTTGAGAATATTACATATAGCTGAGAAACAAAGACAACTGGGATTTAAAGAAAAAAAATTGAAACACTGTATGATTGAAGGAATGAGACGAAAGCTCTTCATATTGTTCAAAGCATCAAAAGGCCACAAAGAATAGCGCTTGTTTTCTTTATGCCTCCCAATTCTGTTCATTTCATAGGCAACAAAGCCAAAACATAAAATGAATTGATTTGTTCATTTATATGAACAGGGTTGCCCAATCCTGCTCCTGCCATTGACTGTCCTGCACAGATCATCTCAAACCCTAATCAAACACACCTGAAGCAACCAATTAAGGTCTTTAGGATCAGATTCAGGTGTGTTTGTTTAGGGTTGGAGATGAACTGTGTAGGACAGTCGCCAGGAGCAGGATTGGGCACCCCTATCTTAAAATGTCATAAAATGATTGATTTTAGCTGTTGCATATGTCAAAACTCACATACAAATGTCCATTTTGTCTCTCAAATGTGTTCATCAGGCTTCATTTCCTATTAAGAAAAGATAAGTACATTTTGCAAGCCAGCAAACCAGTCAAAACTGTCATGCATAATTCATCACATTTTCCATATCTGAGCTTGTGAATGTCTTGTAGTGTCAGTCTGCTTAAATAGAAAAGATGTGATGTCCGGGTTAAAGAAGTCACTTTTGAATATATGGAGTTGAGGACGAGGAAAACCGGGCATAAAGAGACATTTTATATAGATCTGCGTCCATTCATGGTGGAAAGAAGGTAATGGAACGAAATCTGATAGTGTATGAATGAGAGCCGGTGTGAATGCATTCACACAGGGCGGGTGAAATACACAATCACCGTATTCACAAATACCTTTTAAGACCTTATTCATCTCAATAATTTGCACCCCTGCAATGTGATCATTTTCCACTCACACCCTCCATATGGTGTGCAACTTCTCTGAGTTTAGACATTTAGCATTAAAGGGATAGTTCACCCAAAAATGAATTTTTACTCGCCCTCATGTTGTTCCAGTACAGTAAGACCTTCGTTCATCAAGATATTTTTGATTAAATCTGAGAGCTGGATCACTCCTCCATAGGCTTCTTAAGGGATTGAAACTTTGTTTTTGCACTCACAAACTTAATAAAGTTCAGATTGAGCCATTGTAGTCACTTGAACTATTTTAATGATGTCTTTAATAACTTTTTGGGGCTGGCAAGTTTCAATCCCTGAAGAAGCCTATATGGACTAGTATGGAGGAGTGATCCAGATCTCAGTAAAAACTGATCGAATTTTCCTTTTTGGGTAAACTATTCCTTTAACAACATGTTTAATTGTAATGTGACCTATTTCAAAGTGAAACTGCAAAAAGGGCTGCTTACTGGACCATGGTAACTAGCAAAGAAGGAGATTGTAAAGAATTATTATTATTTTTTTTTATTTTTTTTTACTTTTATGGATTATGTATTTGGAAGAAAAATCACAGATTATTTAAAACAAAAATCATATTAAAACGTATTCCACAAAAAGGAGTAATTACACAACCTCGCTTGCCAATATTATGCAGTTTTAAAGTTTGATTTATTCACTTACAAGAATGATTTATGTTCAGGGATCGGTTTCGGAGTAGTTTCTGAAAAGTCAGCCCGTTCTTCCTCATAAGTTCACAAGACCAAAAGCATGTATAAAACCAAGAAATTTGGGCCCATTTTGATTGAATGCTGTCTTTAAAATAAAACTACAAAGATGATACAAATTTGTACTAATATTTCATCCACAGTTAAAAAGTAAACATAAAGCATAGTTTGCTTAATCTGAATTAAAACAAGCTTCTTTGGAGGCTCAACTTAGGAAACAAGCAACATTGGAAACATCTCTTTAGTCTCTGCAGGAATCATCAACACCAGACTCACTTTGACACATTAGACAGCCATTCCTAAAGATTCACAGCAGCATAATATGAGAGGATTTGTTGAGCTGTATCCCTGATGTACAAATATTGCAAATTTCGCATGCATATTTATAATATTTTATCCATTTTCTTGTTGATATATGTGCCAGCCTGTGCACGCTCCACCGCGGGAGGCTTGTGTGATTAAAGGTGTTTATCAGCTGGAGTGGACGGTTTGCCAGCCAGCCATGGCGCGTCCTAAGATCCATCGTTCAGAGCGAGTTCAAGAGCGCTGCTGATCCACCCCGCGGGCAGCGACGTCGACACAGCATGGCACACCTGTTTCTCTGATCTGCTTCAAAATCAACAAATGACTGGCTGCCAAAGCGAGCGCTATTCCCCCATGAAGGGAAGACTGGAGGCCAGCTCTACCGAGGTACTAATATTTCAAAACTAATGAGGTTCTGCGCTACTCATAATTATACTTAAAGCAGACTCTGTTGCCCTGGGTCTTTCATAGGATTGCACTGCTAAAATGCGCTTTGTAATGCAATCTGATTAAACAGAATCTGTGTTATGCACATTCTTTCAATTTTTTTTCCATCTATCCATCTATCTAGTGAGTACTAACTACTCATTATCTGCCATGTGTTCCACAAGTCAGGTGGACCACCTTAACAACCTGTTTGTTTTTTCCATAACACTTTACTTGAAGGGGTGTGCATAAGACTAACATGACGCCTTCATAATCATGACATATGTTATGAATATGAAAGTTTTATGCATGTTTATGACAACTGTCATTAAGTGTCAATTCGCTCAGTTATGACGTTTTTCATTCGAAAAATATTCATGACACAGTTATAACACATAGGATACAATGTGTATCCTATGAACGTAGAAACTCACTTTAGTGTATAGATTGCACAATAAACATTTAGTGTGCACATTTAGTGTGGTCAGGGGTGCGTTTCCCGTACAACTATGTGGTTCTCTGCTTCACCACCATCAGTACGATGCATCGATTGGAGAAATCAACTGGCGAGTCAGATTGTTACCTGAAACCCATTGTCGTTGTTTCCTGAAACCCATTGTCGCAAAGTATCATTAACCACGTTGGTTTCGCACTTGGTGGAGTAATAACTACTTTTAATGAAACTGTTTGAGATCCAATTAACGCTAGATTTTTTTAATATAAATTACAGACATGCCATCTGAGGACTATTTCTAATTGTTCTCAGTTATTTTGCTTTATTACCAGACTCAATATTTGGCTCGTTCTTACATAGTAGAGCACGTTTGCACATGCGCACTCTACAAAATCGGTACTTCAAATCTTTTGAAAAACTAAGGGTGTACTCACACTAGGCACGGTTGCCATGAACCGGGCCTGAGTACGATTGCTCCCCTCCCACTCCCCGCTGGCCTGCACTCACATAGGGTTTCAGCATTCGTGCCGGAGCACGCTTACGTCATTATGGTGTGACTGTTTCGGGATAAACAAGAAGAGCGCGCTTTCTGTATGGAACACAATGAAGTCCATCATTCTGTTTTCTTTGTGAATAAATTTGTGTCGTTTGGTCCACTGCCCTCTCACAGCCTGTTGCTAAACAGATGTGTCGCGAAAATTTTCACGAATTTGTGCTGCTCGTATGAGGAGGTTTGCACGTCACACGTCCTGTTCTGTGCTCCAGCGCGGTTAGCGCTCACACTGCATGCGACCGCGCGAGTCCAACTGAACCGTGCTCTGGCCCACCTCTTCCAAGCAGACCAGGGCCGGCCAATCGAGCCGCGCCCGGGCACGAGCTCGGGAGACTCACACTAGTCAAACGAACCGCGCTTTGGTGGTCAAACGCACTCGGGCACAGGTTCAAACTGGCTAGTGTGAGTACACCCTGAAAGTTGTAAATTACATTTGTGTGTATTCTAAATAAAAGGCACTGGTTGTGCTGAATGTCAGCTTGCTTATTTTGCTCAAGATAAGGATTTATTACGTCCAAATGTCATGCAATATAGAAACGATGCCTCTAACCACAGGTCGAGAGCTGTCGTTCAAACCACACAGTTTGCGATGCTGTTTGCCAATGTTCGTCTGGAACGATCTGTTTCGGGAAACACTGACTCATTGAACTATGCTGATAACGACGGAACTTAATGCCTGGTTCAGATTACACGTTTTTAGCCCGCTTTGGCACGATCCGTTGCACGTAGGGTGTCGTGGGATTCGCAAACGACAACGGGCGTCGGGACGCAAGATTCGATCGTGTAGTCTGACATTGTGTCTTGTCCACGACAAGATTTTATTATTCAAAATCGCGTAATCTGACACAGTGACTATCGTAACAGACAAAAAAAACGTGTAATCTGAACAGGGCATAAGACCATAGTTGGCTGACGATGCTTTCGGGAAACGCACTCGTAGTTTGGATATTTTGTATCCTCTATATCAAATTAACTACTGACAAATTCATAATCTTTAACTGCATGTCACACAGTAACTACACGGATTTAAGTATCTAAACGTATTTGATTCACTGAACATGAACGATTCATGTTTGGGAATCGGATTACCTGTAAGTTTTTGACTCAGCTTTAGGTGCACCTTAAATGTCAGATTACTTTTGGGTCATTTAGAGGTCTTCAAGAATGGTAAAGCTCTCTGCAAGATATTTTCGGTGGGTAAAGCCAACAAAATTCACATCAAATTCATAAAACAGACCAAAGATGACAGCGTTTGCATCGGTCGCCTTGGATGACTGCCATGGGTCTTTTGAAACCCAGAGAAATGTCATTAGCTTGGGATTCAAAAGCCCTAGAGATCCTCCAAACCAGTCACAATGAATTTGAGTTTCATGTTGATGATTTAGGTGCGAGGTTATTTTATTTATTTATTTATTCTAACACACACTCCAGTCAGGCAGTGTTCCCCGTCTACTTATGACCTTCTCCGCAGCCATATTCTTCACAGAGTGAGAACACAGCCCTTAGCAAGACACAGTCTCTCTCAAAGTCTCTCTTGTTTCAATTTTTCCCACCGAGACAAAAGACGGATTAAGTAAAGTTGCTTTAATCTCGGCAGGCGAGTTAAGGGCTCTTCCTGAATAACGATGATAAACATATGCTTAAAATTTCAAACAATGCTTCCGCTTCGTTTCCGTCGTTAATATTTTTTACAACCGATTCTCCCTCCATGCACGAATGCCCAACCCAGGCTTGAAAAACAATGCTTAATTTTACAAGTCCCCTTAGCTATGGCGACAACGTGAATTATTAATCTTTCACAGCTTTCGAAGTCGTGTTTCAATGCTTTGTATATCCAGAGAGGGGTGGGGGAATGGGTTTAATCAAACACTATGAAAGAGGAGTCAGAGATGCACTTGCAAGGGTGCAGAAAGTCTTCAGAGACAAACATGCCGCTGTGAGAGGAGAGAAAAGGACAAGCCTGACCTCTGCGTGCACGGCTGAGCTTCACCTCAGGTGAGGTTCTGCAGCGCGTTGGCATGTTGCTACCGCAGTACCGCATCTGTCTCCCTCACTCTCTTTCCTGAGGCCTGCTCATGAAGGGAAATGTTATATTTAGCTGACCAGTATTTTGTTTGTTCACTGGATGTAACGGTGCCCTTGGAAGACTGCCAGATTGCTGCAGAGCCCAATCTCTCTCTCTCTCTCTCTCTCTCTCTCTGAATATATAAATTTCTAAACATATTTGATTGACTGCCTCGAACCTTTCAGTGCAAGACAGCTGATTTATTGTGACATTGCCAGAGCTCATATGCCATATACAAAAGAACCAAGAAGTTGACTTGATAGCGTTCCCAAATAACAAATAATCTTGAAGAAGCATCAAGAGTTATAAAAGAAAAGTGCATGCCCATCTTATCATGTCAATCCCAAAGCACCTTGGGTGTAAAAGAATAGCAGTTGTACTTTATTGTATAGTATGTGCATTTATTACTTGCAGTGTACTTACCCCACACAGTCTCATGAAAATGCGTATCATACTCATCGAATGCCATTTCTCGTGGCATTTATACGCCAAAAATGGTTTTTGCGTGTATATGCTAGCTACGCACTGAAAACCCCTGGTGTAGGTTTAGGGGGTCGGTAGTTTGTGTGTATTACACGGCAAAAAGTGCGTACCATATACACGAAAAACTGTTTTGGCGTCTAAATGCCACTAGAAATGACATTCGTGCTATAAATACGAACTTTCATGAGATCGGGCTCACTTACCCAAGTACAATTCCCCATCACAGACCCTCAAGCTCAAGCGTGTTCAACGTTCTTTCATCTGTGGGACACTAAGGGAGAAGTTTTGAAGAATGATCATGCTGCTTTTAGATAATTGCACAGCTGCACTACTTCCTGAACTTCAGCCAGCTGCTTGTTTCCTGTCTGCCATTATTGGACAAACTGATTAATTCAGGTGTGCCTGATTATTGCTGTTGTCACTACTGAGGTCAGACACACCTGGATTAATCAGTTTGTCCAATAATGGCAGACAGGAAACAAGGAGCTGGCTGAAGTTCAGGAAGTAGTGCAGCTGTGCATAAAGCCAATTAAAGTGGATGGGAACCAAAGACTATTAAGCTCCTAAAAGGACAAAAAAAACACACACCATAAAACAACCATGAAAGTGGTAAAACAATGTAAAGTGTAATTGGCAAGTCATTTCAACTCATTTTTTAAAATCTTAAAAAAACAGTAGCTGAAATTGGTTACTTGATTTTACGAGTTACCACAGAAACCCACATACGTTTACCTGTATCTGACTCGATGATTATATCAAAATATTAATTTCTGAAATGGATATTTGTCATGTTATCTATACATATTTAAATAGTAATGAGCTCAGCTCATATCAAATACAGGCTTTAATGGATACATTACCTTGCTTGCCAATGCTTCTGCGAGCATGGGTGCCGTGATCCTGGAAGTTTTGCCATGTAAATACGCTTTAAGGGTCTTAAACGTCATTTGTTTTTGAAGACAAATATCCCGAGCAGTCATTTAGGCTTCAAAGGACCCTGACCTATTTCTAAATGTGGACACACTCATGAAGAAACAAGTGAATCCATCTGATTGGTTTCTTGATTATAGTGTAAAGTGCAGCAAATGGCTGCCCGGGCGGTTTCTGACACAAATTCTCTACGAATGAGATTACTCTTCTCAGAAAGCTTTTGTGCACTCTAAATTTGTTTTCCGTATACTCACGTGTCTTTGGCAGAATCTCTACTCTCGCGCGTGAGATTAATGTGAGCGGACAGGAGGGAACAGCTGAATCACATTTTCAAAGGCTGCGCCGCATGGCAGTGGGGTGACCACCTCTGCTCCGGCCTCGTCTGATCGCTCAGACCACGCTGGCTTTTATCAGCACAATCTGCTCCAGCGTCCCTGGTGAGGAGAAGCACTCGTCCACCACTGGCGGACAGGCTGCCAACACCAACCGACTTCCCCAGTTTGTAGTCTGCACCTTAAAGGGATAGTTCGCTTTGAAGTAAATTTTTGGTATGTTAGCTTACCTCAAGGGCATTCAAGATGTAGGTGTCTTTGTTTCCACAGTATTTTCAATTTTGATATTTTTAGGTCAAACCGAGTGACAAACATTGAGTGATGTACACGTGAGAGAGATCACTTCTGGCCGAAGCGCCCGAGCCCTCAGATCACTTGGACGTGGCTGTGGTTACAAGAGGTAAAAACGATATAAATACTGTCCGTTTCTCACACAAACCGCTCGTTTCGTGTCTTCAGGCCATCAATGTGTACTTACATTTACGAGTCATTAAATCATGTTTAATTTGGACTTCTCTGTGCATGCTCTTTGAGGTGGTGACCATAGACCTGCAGTATATGACTGACAGACAAGAACGGTTTGACCAATAAATATCAAAATTGAAAATACTGTGGAAACAAAGACACTTACATCTTGGATGTCCTTGAGGTAAGCTAAAACATATCAAAAATTAATTTCAAAGCGAACTATGCCTTTAACACCCACAAAATCGAACGTCCGCTGCCACCTCGGCCAGGCAAATATGAAACCACACGGCGGAAAGACTTCAAACACAAACATTCGACTGTTAATCATTACCGAAGATGATTTCTGTGGAAGCGTTTAGATTGAATTTGCTCAGTTTAATTGGATGTATGGAAGGCAGCTCACATTTCCTAAACAAACAGTGGGAATTGAGCTTTTCCATTTTCCGAGTGCAATGAGTCTCATCGCACATCAACAAATGGAAAGTGCAATGAGGAGGAGCTGTGAAATCATTTACGTATTCATAGAGAATTATTCAAACTCTGCTCTCACTTGGAGAGCTATGTGAAAGCCCTGTTGTTTTTGGACACAATCAACATCATTCCTATACAGAAGTTTTAATATGTGTCAGACAAAAATGATAGACTAAATGATTCCAGACGATGAATAAGGGTCGTATCAAGCGAAAACGAGCGGTCATTTAATAAATTAATAACAAAGTTTAAGTTTTATAAGCTCAAATGCTCGCCCTTGATCTGTTCTGTGACGCACGTCCGTGGCTCTCCTGTTCGAAATCATGAACAAATCTTTTTCCGAATCAATTTGTTCGTTTCGTTCTTTGAATAAACCAAATGACGAACAGGAGAGTCGCGTGGCAGTACAGAGCAAAAGCGAGCATTTGAGCTACATAAAACTCGTAAATGTAAGTACACATTGATGGCCTAAGACACAAAACAGGCGGTTTGTATGAAAAAACTAACAGTATTTATGTCGTTTTTACCACAGCCACGTCCACGTGATATTGAGGGCGTGGGCGCTTTATGGCTGTGATTACAAGAGGTAAAAACAATATAAATACTGTTCGTTTTCTCACACAAACCGCTCGTTTAATGTCTTAGGCCATCAATGTGTACTTACATTTCGAGTCATTAAATCATGTTTAATTTGGACTTCTCTGTGCATGCTCTTTGAAGTGGTGACCATAGACCTCCATTATATGACTGACAGACAAGAACGGTTTGACCTAAAAATATCTAAATTTAAACTACTGTGGAAACAAAGACACCTACATCTTGGATGTCCTTGATGTAAGATAAAACATATAAAAAATTAGTTTCAAAGTGAACTATGCCTTTAACTTTCGACGTGACCTTCAGTCAACAAAATCTGTCGATTTTGATCTAAATAAAAATCTAGAACGTTAAATTTTAACGTTCACCCATTTGTGTGCATTACACATGTGTTGCAGGAAAGCCATCGCGAACGCGGCGTCGTTGAGGTCCCGTGGCGGGAATCGACGCCTCCTGACGTGCAGCTACGCTTATCTCACTCAACAGGCTGCGCAAGTCTGACACACGCTTTTGTCTCGGCCCACATGCACTCCTTTATCTCCTTCTTTCTTTCCTTCACCCTCCTCTTCTTCTTCAACAGCTGTCCAAACCGCAGCACTCCTTAGCCTGTTCATCACCCACACAACTTTGAGAGGCCAATTAGCATGTTAAATCCCAATCAAAACAACAGGCTGTCAGTCTCTAAGAGAACGACACTTGGCAACTGCCTCCATAATCCATATGCCTGAGAGTTGAGCTTCGCCAGTACAAGTGTTCTAGCTGTGGGGGTATCCGTGTGTTTGTCTGGAGACTTTTAACATGCCGACACAAACCTAAACTCTCAATGCAACACATATAGATTATTTCAGAATGGTAATCTGTGAATTGTAGCCCTCAGGGCAAAATCATTAAGTGTACAAGTGCTTTGTTCAGCACATTTTTTTAATTGTGCTCAGTTTACTCTAATAGGCTTAATATAGTTTGATTTGGTGGATATGGGACTAAAATTAAACTTGGCGACTGTGATTTAACAAAATTAGCAACTAACAACGGACATTTCCATAGCATGCTTAATGTATTGTTCAACGGCGGGTGTTGTTATAATTAGCAGGCATTGGTAATGTCACCTAATAAACGGCCAAAGGGTTTCTGCCACCTGCAAATGAAGATGTATGAGCTACATTTCTCCCAGTTCAACAGCATTGTGGGCTCTCTGGGAAGTGATTTTTTCCACCAAGCTTCATTCTGTAGTCATTTCAGCATTAAAAGAAGAAACATCTGCAAAGGGTGAAGGACGGTGTCATTGAAGGGACGAATGAGCGTGTTATTTGCATAAGCTGTCTCAGCATAGCTATAAGAGGGATTTTGCATCACTGAGTTTTGTGATCCCAACTGTAAGAGTTCCTCTGAGATACCGGACAAGATTAGACTTCTTTTAGATTTGATAGAAGAATCCAAAACTTGTTGGATTTTTATGTTTTTAAGAGTTTAAACCTAATACATGGTTTAAAGGCCCATTCACAGGGAGAATGATAACTACAGTATAAGGATATTGAGCCCGAATCTCATAAAAGTTCGTATCTATAGCACAAATGTAATTTCTCGTGCCATTTATTACGCCAAAACTAGTTTTTGGGTGTATGTGAGTATGCGTTTTTCACGTCCATATGATATGCACTTTTTTGGCGTATAATAAGTACGAACTCCCCACCCCCTTCCCCTAAACCTACCCAGGGGGTTTTCAGTGTCGTAGCATATGCACACAAAAACCATTTTTGGCGTATAAATGCCACGAGAAATGACAATCGTGGTATAAAACGCACTTTCATGAGACTGTGTTGGGATATTAGCATCCATACCATGGGATGATATCATTTTTGGGTTACACTTTAGAGCAGGGGTTCTCAACTCCAGTCCTTGCAACCCACTGCTCTGCATATTGTGTAGGTCTGCCTTATTTAACACACCTGAATCAGATCCTCAGCTATCCTAACAGAGCTGAGGATCTGAATCAGGTGTGTTAAATAAGGGAGACATGCACAATATACAGAGCAGTGGGTGAGGACTGGAGTTGAAGAACCCCTGCTCATTTTTTAATGAATAACTAAGAACCAATGAGTAACACCATATTAACAACCCTGTAATTATTAATTGATTAACGAATTAGTAAGTAATATCGCACAGATGAAAGTGGTACTTCATACTTCTGTGCATTACTAATTATTTGGATCTGTATTATAAAGTGAAGATCAGCCAACTATTGACTCAAGTGTTACATGCTCTATGATTTGTGCAACCAAACACACAAGTCATTTCAAGCATTTGAGATGTTTGGTGAACTTTTAAATAGTATATTTTAGAAAATTTCTTTAGAAGTATGTTGTAAGAAACACTTTAGGTATTAGTTAGTTCCTATGATTAGAATATGGATCCAAATAATTGTAATTCCCATAGAAGTATGTAGTAACACTTGAGTATGTAGAGAAAAAAGAATGAATGCGTCATTGTACCCATTTTGAAACCAAACTGACATGACAAAAACAGACAAAGTCACTGGCAATATTTTGTCTAAAATGTCAGTTACTCAATATTAAGCTTCATGTTTATTGAACAAAGCAATATCACACATGTGAGGATACAGAGAGAGATTGCTTAATATATAATATTTGGCACATTAAGTGCTGTTTGCCGCAAATATACAAGGGAAATATTTCGTTGTCACGGTGACCATGACTGTTTTATAATGAGATACCGCAAAATACATTTTCATGGCCAGTAGGAAATATTTATGGCCAGTAAATTTTCTCAATCTCACCTTCTTTAGCAGGTGAGTCACAAGTCATTTTTTGACCTAGCTTGTAAACACTTTATATTATATATTTTGCACTGTTTGTCAAGATGGAAAGTAGCACAGTGGAGAGACAAATGGGCAAGCCAAGGAAGCGCCACAAATTATTTTCAAAACAAATTTGTCCAGCGATTCCCTCAGGTTGTGGAGCAGCGAGCAGATTTAATTGGGAAGATGCCCTAGAATGGGAGCTCACCTGTTTTTACACTCTTTCCTCGTCTCTCTCGTTCTCTCGCCCTCCCTCTCTCTTCTCTCTTATCTTCAGTCTGTCAGATAGGCCCTGTAATCACTTCATCTGTTATCAGTCATTCCCACTGTTTCTGCCATCCCAGAATGCTCGGCTCTTGGTTGAAAGTCTCCTAGACAGCCCCGGGTTATCAGCAGCCTGTGAGGGAACATCACTCTGATAATACATTTGCTGTGCACGTTTCATCTACATTTATATATTTTTTATTCTGGTTCATTAAAGGTAAACTTAGTCATTTTGTTCACATTTCATTGGTTCTTGCATGATACACACATGGTACTACATCGTTATTGGTTAAAAGTAGAGATGCACAGATATATACACGATCAGGGCCCATATCCCATAAATCAAAAGCGGCAGAAAACTGTGTCAGGCTACGTCTACATTAATCCAGATAAATTTGAAAACGCCGGTTTCGTTTAAAGCGCTCTCGTCCACACTAACGCTTTTCAGTCGTATATGGGCTAGTTTTACAACCTGCGTTGTATTGACTTTCAATGGAGGGACAGAAATCTCTCAGATTTAATCAAAAAGATCTTCATTTGTTTTCCCGAAGTTGAACGAAAGTCTTACAGGTTCTGAACGACATGTGGGTGAGTAATTGATGACCATTTTAAAATGTATCTAGGATGAACTTAACCCTTTAAGATATGTAATTTAGTAAAGATGCTCTTGGTTGGTTATTCCGCTGGAAGTAGCCATCAGAGGATGGGTACATGGTGGCCATAAATTGATGGACATGGTCAGAAACAATGCTCAGGTAGGCCGTGGCATTTATACCATGCCCAATTGGCACTGAGAGGCCTAAAGTGTGCCAAGAAACATCCCCACACCATTACACCTCCACCACCAGCCTGCACAGTGGTAACAAGGCATGATGGATCCATGTTCTCATTCTGTTTACGCCAAATTCTGACTTTAAAAACCTTTTAATCTGTGAATTAAACATTGAAAATAAACTAGCTGGTCTGCTTCTGTTTTACATTATGCATCCATCAGCTTGATTAGCAATGCTTGTCCTGGATGTGTTTTGTGCGTTGGATATTGTTGACTGTTGATTCGCCTCTTATTCGTTCCCCTTTTTTGCATCAGTTCCAAATCCATAACATGACTCAGCCCACATCTATATTTGCTCTGTCTCAAAAGCGCACCGTTAAGTGGGTCAAATCTTCAGGAAACTTTGGCCTGCTTTGCCAGTTGGACCCATGGTAATGAGGACAAAAGGAGGGTGAAATCTGTTGGCCCTTGTGTGCAGCTGACTCATAAGTGAGAGCTTCACAATATTGATGTAGTCTTACCGAATTTTGGCTTGGCTTGCTCCGAGCTCAGCCTCATTGAAGATCCTCATAAATCAGAAGGCAAACGTGCCTAAAATGTATTTTCCGTAAAGTTCGTTGCATAGAAACTGTTCAACAGAAATGCCTGCATTTGTATGACTTTGCAGCTGAATTAAATGAGGCATGTTGATGGCTTTGTGCCTCAGGGTGATAAAAGTGATTTTATTTTTTTGCTACCAGACCTCAGCGGTACAGGTAGCCTCAGTCCTTGGCTTGATGGGGCCTGTCCATTTCCAGCTCCCTTTTGCTCTCAGTGGAGATGAAGAGGCTGTGATAATGCAGTCCACATGTGCCCGGGAGTGCATGTGCCCTGAATCAACCCCCGTTCACTTTGCTCGACAGTGTAAGGTCACTCTCGACGGCTGAAGGAGGAGGGAGGGAGGAGTTGTCCTGCTTGCACAGTGCGACCGACTAATCCAAGCCCTCTTCCAGCTCACATAGGGATTACATCCTCCCTTTACATTACGAAAACCACCCACGCATCTCGCAGATGACCTGCTCTCCAATCGAGAAGAGAGAACATGACCGAAACACATGCTTAATCACAGCGTATCTCCACAGCTGTTGAATATTCTGTACTTGAGGAGTTGCTATGGTGACAGTCGACCATGTTGGCCTTGATGTTTTCACAGTCCCCTCTAATTACGCTCTCCGTGGTTTGAAATGACTCAGGACATTTCTGTGTGCCATGCAAATGCTTTTGACAGCACGTCTACTGAAAGACAAACTGTGAAGGTGAACGACTGAATATAGACTCTGATATAGTGAACAGATGAATATATAAAGTGATGAAGCATGTGTATCAACAGTTTAATTCTGTTCTACTTTACAATCATCCACACTTTATCAGTGTCCAGAACAATAGCCTCTATGCACGATCGCGTCCGAGTTTGGCTCAGCACGCCAGGTTACTTCCGGTGCTGCGTCAGTCTATGGTCAGAAGCCGGTTTTGCGTGAGGTGGAGATAGTGTCAAATTACACTTGCCGTTTATAAAAACGTCCTGCGGTTAACGTGAATGATGTTAACAACACTGTGAGGCAGTTAGCTGTCACACAAGAGTGAAAAAGAGAAGTTATTTAAATTATATATTTCGAGCTACATCAACAACTTTGAGGGTTAGTATTCTCTCATATCTTATGTAATTCGACTAGCGAATCAGCGTTTTCTAAAATCGTTGCCTCCGTTTCTGAGAAAATGGATTTTATTCAAGTTTTGCCTCTATACACTTGGCCTGCAGAACGCGCTTCCGGAAGTAAAGACGCCGAACTGAGATTCTTCGGGGCACACGTCATCAGGGTTCGTGCATAGAGGCTATTATGAATATAAATATTCAGTTTTTCTGTAGAAATGCAGAATGCAGGAATATCATTCTGTCTGACATTATTATATCAATACTTATCTGTCTGATACAAGTCTAATATTTTTAAATTTGCTACCGACTGATAAATGGCTATTTAATCGTAAAACGCACACCTTGGGTCTTTAGTGACCCGAGACGTCATTTTAATACCTGCCATAAAGATAATCACATTAACTCGCCCTGAAATGACACTCTCAAATGCTACCGCGGGCTTGATTTTCCACATTCGAATATTAATTTTCACCTTCAAAATTCTGTTTTTAAAACTATTTAGAATATTCGTTGACAGCCCTAAATGAGCTAGCTAATCCATCCAAACAGTGAAAGAACCATGTTGACGTTAACTTACTTCAGGCAGATTAAAATAGCATCAATTTGTGAAGAACAAGGTTGCAAATGTTAGCAATTACCTGTACATACCTGATTTCAGTGGACTGATGGAAGAGACGCATTAATAACATTAGCTAACTTTATCATAAAATCACCTAAGTTAACTTTATTCCAAAGTTAAACAAGGGGACAGCTGACGTTATGTTAGCTAATCAAAGCAGACGAAACCGTCACCATCCACTCAGATAAGCAGAACTAATAACGTTATATTTACGATATAAATATCCATATGTAAGTTGACGTTAAGGGTAACAGTAAATTGCATAACGTAAGGATAACTTACCTTCGTCCCAGAATGTTAGCTTATTTTTCCGTCTTCTTGAATGATGGCTTGCTTACTCCCAGAATGTTCGTTTAGAACTAACCCGCCTAAAAATTTCAAAATTCAGACCGCGATGATCCCATGATGCAACGCAGTGGCTGTAAAAGCATTGTAGAACTCCGCGTGTACAGTGAAATTACAATAATAATACAGGACTGTCCATTAATTTCCCATGATGCATTGTCATTTACAGGTAAATCCCAAATACAATACATTGTTGTAAAATTTATTGTAAAAATTACATCAATTGCTAACAGTGTACCCATATTATAAGTACATTTTAATACCTGCCATAAAGATTATCACATTAACTCAACCTGAAATGACACTCTTAAATGCTACGTGGTGATTTGTGTTAACTGTATGTACGTTTTATTTACCACTGGAAACACATTAGCGAGAGGTCGATAAACAAAATACAGCCTCCTGTGAGGCAAAGTAGTTTCGAGGTGGCCGACACACTCTCTGACAGCATCTCAGTGAGGGAACGCTGAAACCAGCCCCTCCGGCAACTGATTTATTTTTAACTCTCCCTCATCCCACCGTCTGCAAAAAAAAAATGCTCCTGGCTCTCCATTAGCGCGGTCACGTGCCGTCAGCGATGCACAGGCCACTGGATGGCAACAAGGGACCAAGAGTCCCCTCCCCACATCCAATCAACTCCTCTCCGCGAGAACTTACATCTTTCCTTAAGGGCCTGTGGTTATATCCGACATTTCATTTAAACTAGCTTGGACCAGGTTAAATTTAGATTTTAGAAAAGCTGGTTTCAGACGCTGTGATGTGTTTGGGCTGGCCGGTTGCGTTTTACATGCCCAAAACGTACCTTATACCAGGAATTTAACCACTGTAGATATTGGCTGTGTTATGCATGGAGAACATAGCTTAGTTTCAGTCTAGGATGAATTTGATAAGAAATGATATTTCTGACTTGTATCTTGGCAAATCTGAGGGCAGTACAATGCGTGGTTAAAGCTGTCTCTGAAAAGTAGATCTGTTCTAGATGAATGTGACGAAAGTGAGCATTATAAACTCAAAAAACCAAAGCAATAAAATATTTTTAATGCTGCTAGACAGCAATACGATTAATGGAGACTTTATCATGTGTCCAGCATTTCATACATCTCTACTAAGAAAAATCATTATTTCTTATTTATCTCCCCAGATTTTAAGAAAGATCCACAAAAGTCCACAATCAAACATTTGAACTTAATACAAATCAAGCTTTTCAGAAAATATCTGTGATATGCTCTCCACTTTAGTACTGCAGCTCTACTTTAATTGCATGGCAGTCATTATCTCATTTGTACCTATTTTTATTTCAAAGGATTGTGGAAGAAATATTAAAGTTAATCCTTAAATGAAGCAAGTATTTGCTTCTGGAGCAACAAAAACACAGCCTTGAAGAAATACAATTCTCGTAGTGGGATTGAATATTTGCAGTTGACAAAGAAGAGGCAGAACCAATGCATGATTAACAGAAACATGACAGCATGTAACACAAGAACACAGTGGAGGACGGCGTGTTTGTGATGCTTTATTTTGTCGGTGCTAGTTCCAGGACTACCAGCTGTGCCGTGTTCCAGTTTAAAGAGCCAAAGAATAGTGTCTCCCGAGAGCAGAACGTGCAGTCTTAGACGCAGAAGAGGAACGGACACCCGCTTTCTAGCATTAAAAGAGTAGTTCACTTTTTGAAAAAATCTTTTGCTGATAATTTACTCACCCATGTCATCCAAGATGTCCATGTCTTTCTTCTTCAGCCGAAAAGAAATTAAGGTTTCAATGGAAACCAAATGGTTCAAGGTCCAAAAGACGGTTTCAGTGCAAACTGCAAACTGTTCAAAAGGCTTTAAACAATTCCAGACGATGAATAAGGGTCTTATTAAGCGAAACGATCGCTCATTTAATAAATAAATAACAAAGATTACGTTTTATAAGCTCAAATGCTCGCCTTGTTCTGTTCTGTGTGACTCTCCTGTTCGAACTGTTCATCAAAATGAACAAATCTTTTCCGAGTCATTTTGTTTATTCAATGAATTTTGACTTCGGAAAAAGATTAGTTCATTTTGATGAAAGAGTTCAACAGATGAGTCAACGGACATGCATCACAGAACAGAGCAAGGTGAGCTTATAAGACTTAAACTTTGTTATTTTTTATTAAATGAGCGATCGTTTCGCTCTGATAGGACCCTTATTGTCATTTTGGGTGAACTAACCTTTAACGCACTTCAAAAACAGGTTGGATACATTAGCCATCTCTGGTTAATATTCTGAGTGTGTGTTGACCCTGAAAGAAGGCTGCATTAAAACTCCTACCCGCTTTTGCCATGACAGTCGTGATCTACGGGCGAGTGCTATGACCGCCCATGAGTGTGAGACCATGGGTGTCTTTTTACGATTCATTTCGCAGAGCAATCAAGCATCTCAACCGCTGTGTCTATTCTGTCATTACTGCTTTAATGAAGCGTGAAAGTGGCTTGCTTGCTTGCTCACCTTGAGTGTGTGTATGTGTGTGTATGGGATGAAGAGTGTCAAATGTCCTTTGCTGTGTGTCAAACTGACTCACCAATCAGGAGATGAGGTGGATTAGTTCTTTGGTGTAGCAGTGGGCGGACTATCAAGAGCTCCTCATGCAGTCATATCATCTCTCTCTCTCTCTCTCTCTGTGTGTGAAACTCTTCAATGGGGCCTTATGCAATGGCAACATAAAGTGTTTAGACACTTAAACAACTCCAAAAACGGATGAACGTCATTGCATTAGGAAACAAGCCCATTTCCACTTCAGATGTTATGGTTTATTTCAAGATGTCATAACAAAGACATCTTAAACAATATCATATTTGCATTCAAAATGTCATAATTGAGCAAAATACACTTAATGACACCATACTTCATATTCAAGACTTATGTCATGGTTATGAAGGTGTCAGTCTTATGCACACCCCTTCAAGTAAAGTGTTACCTTTTATCATCTAATGCAATGATTTTTAAATGCATATCTAAGAGAAATATAAGGACAGAGAGGAATAATCACATGGACGTTTTCTCTTTCCAAGAGTTTTGGCTGTGAACCAAGCTCTCCCCACCCCTGTCTATATCCATCTAAACGCCTGCTCTCTTGCTCTGTTGAAAGAGCGATCCCAGGGGACTCAGCGTTGTCTGGCTTAGGGGAGAGGAAACTTTCTGACTAGGCAGGGTACGGCACAGAGTAAGTGGCGCTTGGCTTGTGGTGCTGCTTTGATTTTCTCTCCTCTTGTGTTCCCTGACTCCCTCTGACCGTAGAGCACTGGTAGATGAGAAGGGTGATGAATGGAGCCATTCGTGTTTTGGGAGGAGCGGCGTTCTTTCAGCAAGATGTGCTATCACTCACGACTGGCCGGCCAGAAAGCGTAATCCCAGGTGCTGCTGGCACTGGTGATTTTCAGCCTGATTTTTTGGCCTGTTCAACACAATGGATAATAGGGTGTGACAAAAACAAGGCTCACTGGTTAAAGGAGTAGCTCACTTTAAAAAAACGTTTGCTAATAATTTACTCACCCCCATGTCATCCAAGATTTCTTTTTCTTCAGTCGAAAAGAAATTAAGGTTTTTGATGAAAACATTCCATGATTTTCTCCATATAATGCACTTGTCAACCATTTTTGACACTGTGAGAAAACAGGTGATGCTGCAATTTATGTAACATGAAAAAAAGATTGTTTTTTGGACACTAGATGCATGTAAACATATTGCAGGAGTAACTCAAGTAACTTATCTTTACTGTATCTCTAGTCTGACTGAGAGGATTGGTTGACCCTGATACCTTTGTCACAGTCATTGACAGGACATTGATGGGCATCTTTGACCCTCTTACACTCCATCTGTCCAACAGTCGACCACCCGGGCTGGAACATCACACGCCAAACACTCGCTCAGCTCAACTAATCCGACCATTCCCGTTTAGAGCCAAGAGGAACAACTGTCATCCCAAGGGATTGATTTCATTTACCTCCCATCTTTGATTGGTGAACGTAATGGCTCTGACAGAGAGATGCATGTAACCTCTGAATCGCAATCAAGCGGAAGATCAGTCAGTTCACATAAACATCTCATCCCATCCTGAGAGATGACCTTATTGTATGACTATATTCTCACCAAAAGATCTCATCAATATTTCATTTATTAGAGCATGGATATGGTGACTTAATGCCTCCTTATGTAAGTATGTTAATAATTTTCTCTATTGGCCGTGATGGCCGTATTACGCTCATGCAACAGCCCACGGTCCCGTCGTGTAGCTTTAGCTTCAACAAACAAATTAATGTTGAATTGCAATTTCCTCGCAGTCTCCTCGATTAATGGATCCTGGCGTCATTTCTGCAGCTCAGCAGCACTGAACAGGTCAGATTATTAAAAAGCCATTTTAGCTATGCATGAAGGTGATATTTGAGATCATCACCATGAAAGGAAACGTCTTAATGTTTAAGATCAACCCTTGCAAGATTGTCTTGCTTTTGTTGAGAGAACACGATGTACAAAATGTAAAGGAGCCAAAGACAAGCCAAGTGTATATTTAGCTCATGTAGGCTGAACAAGAATTGGCGTTTTGTTCATTACTTCAAGTGGAGTTTCCTTTTCGGTTCTGTCAGGGAAAATTTGCCGGGTGACATGATTAATTCATGCTAAATGAAATGCTCAAATACACCAGAATGAGGCACACTGTCTCAAATGACACGCTAACTGAAGCACTTGAATCATTTATCGAAGACATATGGCGGTTTTATACATTGCCAAAACTGCCATGCACATAATTCCTAATAAAAATGGGGACTTTCACCTGCAACGTTTATCCTCAGAGACTGACAAGACATTGTTGAGATGAAAGACTCTCTTTGTTCTGTTGAGATGGAGGAGTTTGTGTGCATTGTGAGATGTACTTTATCTTTGGCTTTCAACAGGCATTAAGCATCCTTTGCTATAGTACAACATGCCACCATGCCATATGATACATGTAAATACATCACTAATATTTGACTCTTTATTCCTCATCTCTGTCTTTATCCCCATCTGTCTCTTTCCCAATTTCATTTGAAGCCTGACATGCTTCTTGATTTAGGCTGTGATGTGGCTGCCTTTCCAAACAGGCTCTTTATGAGACTCAGTACATCATATTGATTTCTGTGGGAATGAGATTTGTTGTGAACAAATCGCTTGTGCTGCTGATGCTGTGCTTGTCAGATAAAGGTGTTCTCGTTTCATTTGTTCTGAGAAAAAAATGCAAAAAAAAAAAGAAAAAATACGTTTTACCCAGTGACCTCAACCCATGGCTTGCTCTGATTGGCTGGAGCTCATGACATGATCTGGTAAAGCTGGTTAACCAACATGATCTCGGTGGTTAAGCCAGTCAAGAACCCTCTTTGGGGCACCAAACAGGCCAGCTGTTTGGCAGTATTTGACTGACATGTTGTCTGCATGGCCAAGCAGGAAACACAATTAATTAGTACAATTGTCCTGTCTGGAGAAAATGCAATCAACATTCATATCAAGTCCAAGCCTGACTGAAAATGCTTGCTGCTCTTATTGCATGTCATGATGTTGAACGGAAGAATGGTATTTATATTTTATGCCACTTTTTAATGCGATGCTACATGCAGTTTGCCAGGTGGCACGGAGGTATACAGGTGTGCATAATTCATAGGTTTTTCTCTCTCTTATTTCTCTCTGCGGAGGAGGAAGAGATGGATGGAGTCATGTAGCCCACAGAAAGTCCAGAAAGCGCCACATTCATGGACTCCTGCATTAATTCAACATGTTATTTCATCACATTTTAGACCATTAGCTACACAGATGAATAAGTGCATGCTTATTTGTGTGTTTGTGTGACTGAGGAATCATTCAAACACGTTGGATGGTTCAGATCTCTCAATTATGCATTCAAATGTCAGTGCTAATTAAAAAAAGCCCACATTCCCTTTGTCGCACTTATCTTGTTCCTTCGGAATTACATGGCCTATTTTATGAAGAATGACCTCAATATTTCATTCAAAAAAGGTGAATGTGGACTAATTGAATGTATTTATAAAAGGGTATGACTCCTTAATGCACTCTGAGACCGTGCAGGTAGCTATTTTTCTCTGTTTCATCCTTTTCTTCATACATCTATTAGCATGTCGCACACATTTATACACGGCTCAAGCAACAATCCCACATGTGCGGGCACCGGCAGTCATGGAAACAAGTTCATCTCCACTCTGCCAATGGTTTAATGAGCAACAAATGCAGCTGTAGATTTAATGCACATTCACCAAACTGTTTATTAAAATATTATGATATTGTTTAACTAGGGTTAGAATAATAAGAAACAGCAATAAAAGCATTCAAATAAATTGTGAATATTTTTTCAAATCAACATTACAAAAAATATGTTGATATCTAATTTCAAGCTGTTTAAGGATAACAGTCTATGTAGCCTAATATATTGCTCTTTTTATTAGATTTGATTTAATAACACAATCAAATAAAAATAACTGTTGCAAAATTTTATTTTTAACTCATCATTAATAACAGGGATTTAAGTTTAATTAACTATATGGTAAAAGTAAAGGTATTTTAAGAATCATTATAAAACAACCAAGTATATTACTGATATCACATATTTTCAGAACAAGAGTCACAAGAGTCGTTTGCTCGTGAATCTTGGTTGTTTTATCTTTTTTTCCTCAGCCCGAGTCCACATATACAAACACTGCGTTGTGTAGGCTAATTTTAACGTATACTTTAACTTATATTTTCTTAATAAATAGAGTTTGTTTTGCTTTATTTTTGCACACGGAAAAAGTAAATAGGCTAAGCAACACACCACAGGATATTTTTTCTTTATTATAAACAGAGAGCCTTTTAAATGTTTCGTCATATGAACTGTATATCTCCGATTTAAAAAAAAAACGACAAAAAACGACTACAACAGTATGTGACAGCACCTTAGAAAACAAGGCAGATTTTACACTTTGCCTTTGACCCTTCCGAGTCGCCGTAGTTTAGAGTCCGGAAGCACCATGGCAATCGTGAAACTAAAAACTCTTTGCTATAAAGAAATGTAAGAATAATTCTGCTTATATGTTTTACTTTCGAACAGCGATTAACTAAAGTACAAAAGCCAGTCGTAAATACTAATCTGTTTAAAATGTAATCGCGGTATTTTAACGCTTTCAAAGTATTTACAGTGTTAAAGTGTAGAGTGTCTGGTCTGGTCTATGTGGCAGTTTCACATCTGACGTTTATTAATATTGAACCTTGGCACTCTTAATACATTAAACAGATCTGTCATCTTATGTCTGTTATGTATACGTTACGTATATCGTTTTCAGGAGAATTAATGACCATCATATGTGCAAAACATCTCTTTTTGTGTAGCCTATGTGTAACTTACAAGTATAACGATGAAACGAGGCTAATTCTCACAGCTTTTTACTTCAGTGAACATTTACCTCAGTGAATATTTCTCTTGGTTTAGGATTTATAGAAACTAACTGTATGTTCTAGTATAATATAACTATGCAATTGGAGTTAATATATATATACACCATGCCAATGTTTGATTTCAGAAATAAAATAAGAATAATCTTTTTCTCTTAATTTATCAGGATGCCTTTTTTAAGATGATAATGTAATTTTGAGATGACATGCATGGTCGATATGTGTAATTATGTTTTTGATTATTTTAGACTGCATCACTAACTCTCTTTCCCCCATTATTGATTTCAGTGGAATGCCTCAACGTTATATTTCCTAGTGTTGAAGGGGTGAGGCCTAATCCTCTGCGATCATCAAAATGTCAGGCCAGGAGGAACCGGACAAGGCTGTGGACATGTGGTCCTCTCTCCGCTGCCTGGGGTATCTCTCCAGCTTCAACCTGCTGGTCGCTGTGTGCTTGGGAATGTACGTACGATGGGAGCAGACCTCAGAATCCATGATTCTGGTCATTTTCATCCTGGGTTTGTTCGTTTCAGCCATAGCTTGCATCCTCTACTACTACTTTTCAATGGAGTCGGCCAGTTTATGTCTCCTCCACCTGTGGTTCGGCTTCTTGCAGGGTCTCCTGTGCTTCCTGAACTTCCCTCTCTGGAGAAAGACATAAAGGAGCAGGTCACAAACTACCTGTTGCTCTCTAGCGTGGCTGTTCGGTCGCTCTGGGCCCTGACAGAGCGTCTGTGCGGTAGTGCTAAGTATAAACCAGTCGTTCTGACCTCACCTGAGCTCCTAGAGCTCCTGGGATTTGGTGTAGCAAGCATCAGCTTGGTTTTCCACAAATCACTAGCCATGATTGCTCTGACTTTTGCTTTAATGACCCTTATTGTGGACCTTCGCATGAAGTCGCCCTTGGCTCTCCCTAATCTTGCCTCCTCCACTGTAATCACCGCCGTTACCTTCTTCCAGTCCTTGGAGATCCAAACAAACCCCTTCGTGCTCAGCTGCTTCCTGGGACGGCTGATATGCGAGCCCTTTCTAGACGTCTACTTCAGCGGCTTGTCGCGACGGAGCGCTGGAAGCAGTTTCTCTCGGCTGGACGCCTGTGGAGGATATTTCTCTGTTTCCGCTGGCCTTCGTCTGAGCTGGCGTTCTTCGTGCTCTGTGCCCTGAAGCTGGGTAACATGAAAGCCTGGTACCTGGTCATCCCTGGCTTCTGCGTCTTTGGCCTCTTGTGGATCCTGAGCCACATGGTGTTCCTTGTCACACTATGGTGCTTCAACACCAAGCTGAGCGAGTGTCAGAAGTTGTGGGCGACCCAGCGCTCACAAGACGCTCAATTTGGACAGGATCATGGCCTCCAGGGGCATGCGTCATTTCTGCCTCATCTCCGAACGACTGGTGCTCTTCTGCCTGATGTCCACCGTCATACTCAGGGCTGTTTCATGGCAGGTAAACATGTTGATTAATAGAATCAATCTCATCTATCTAGATATGAAGAAGTCTGTTTATACTTGACATTAAAGGTGTAGTTCACTTAAAAAAAGATCCAAGATATCCATGTCTGTCTTTTTTCTTTCTTCAGTAGAGAAGAAATTAAGGTTTTTGATGAAAACATTCCAGGATTTTCTCAATATAATGGACTTCATTGGAAACCAAATGGTTTAAGGTCCAAATGAGAGTTTCAGTGCAGCTTCAAAGGGCTTTAAACGACACAGACGATGAATAAGGGTCTTATCTCAGCGAACGATCGCTCATTTAATAAATAAATAACATAGTTTAAGTTTTATAAGCACAAATGCTCGCCTTGCTCTGTTCTGTGATGACCGTTTTGACTCTCCTGTTCAAACTCGTTCATCAGAGACTCATTCGAGTCATGACTAGAAGGTCGTAGGGTAAGACCCTTATTCATCGTCTGGTGTCGTCTAAAGCCCTTTGAAGATCCACTGAAACTCTCATTTGGACCTTGAACCGTTTGGTTCCCATTCGAAGTCCATTATATTCCGAAAATCCGGAATCTTTCATCAAAAACCTTAATTTCTTTTCAACTGAAGAAAGAAAAGACATGGACATCCTGGATGACATAAAATGGAGTAATTTATCAGCAAAAGTTTTTTTAAAAGTGAACTGCTCCTTTAACATCCAACTCTGATGAATCATTCTGCATTATGATTATATTTCTGTTCTTTCATCTCAAAATGACAAATTAGGTCATTGTTTACTCAACCTCACGTTGTTCCAAACCTGTGCAACACAAAAGATGATATTTAGAGAAATAGTCTCATATGTAATGTTAAATGGGGACGACACAATAAACCAGCTATCAGTCCTTGGGCACAAGTGCCTAAACTTTTTAGTAATGCACTTGAGGTTTAATGTTAAGATTTGAATTCTGCAATGAGTCATTAAAGGCACTTTCAACCATCAGCATGTGAAGCAAATGCAGTGTTTCATTTCTTTAATGAATGTGATTTGTACCAACTAAAAGCATTATGCTGGTGAGTCAGATCATCAGATGACATTCAGGCCTCAGAAGTACACTTAATTCAAAAGAACAGGTCTGAGAACATTGGCTGTGTCTGGAACTGAATACTAGCATATACTCACTGAAGACTTCCCTTTGAATTCACTCCATAACCATTGGGTTCATCTCCACAGGTCACTTCTGGACTCTTCATGAGTGTGTTTTTAGTGGTCCTGCCACTGGAGTCTCTGGCTCACGGACTCTTCCATGAACTGGGCAGCGTCTTGGGAGGCACCTGCGTTGGGTATGCGGTGGTGATTCCCACTTGCTATAGCAGGTAAAATCATTCAATGGATACATGGCAAACATATTCTAACTTGCATGTTGTTCACGTGTGCATTGACCGAGATCCATAACCTTCCAGAAAGCAGCTTATTGATGGTTTATATAACAGACATTAATACCTGAAGAACTTGTTATCTGGAATCGTGTAAAGCCCTTTGAACAGTTTGCACTGAAACTCTCATTTGGACCTTGAACCATTTGGTTCCCATTGAAGTCCATTATATGGAGAAAAATGCTGGCATGTTTTCATTAAAAACCTTAGTTTCTTTTTGACTGAAGAAAGAAAGACATGGACATCTTGGATGACATGGGGGTGAGTAAATTATCAGCAAAAGTTTTTTTAAAAGTGAACTACTTAATATTCATAATTACAAGGGAAATAGTCTACTGTCCTACTCTTAATCACCTTGAACCTAGATCTTTGCTAAGTGTCCAGAAAATTGAGGGTGTAGAAACCACCCTGGATTGGATCACTATAAACACATGCTGGCATTAAATGAAGGCATAGCCTTTAATAAACTTGGTCTGTTGCTGGGTCCGCTGGGAGAAGCCTGTGCCGTGCATACAGAGAGAGAAGTGAGGGTGGCGTCCAGGGCAGGCCGTCAGTCAGGTCACTGATTATGATGTCGATCTAGGATGCAGCTCCACAGCCTCTTCACACTCAGTATTCCAGCACTCTTGGGGAACACGAGGGAAATGTAGCTAGGTGTAATCTTCCATCTGATGGGTACAGATCATGTTTTTACAATGACGAGGGAGAGAGAAATTCTCAGGTCGACGGGCTTTATCATTCGTTAACAGATGCATGGTTCCGTCTTCTTCTCACATTTATAGGGAATGAGCTCTGGCCATCATCCAAATATTCAGATAGTTTTCACCCAGAAAGCATTTTAATAGTTTATAGAAAACAGCGAACAATTAATCAGTCCTTTTTAATGAAAATCTTGCTCATCTGTTCTCATAAAAGCTTAGGACATAATAAACTGTGTGGAATTCAAGTGGAAAGATATTTCAGCAAAACTTTTGCCTTTAGTCATGATATTATTTTTGGTGCTTAAATTGTTGTGTTTAGGAATGAGGGGCACTGAGCCAGGCATGGGTTGAGCAGAAAAAACAAGATCTAAAGTAGTAAAGAAAATAATGGAGAGGAAAATGCAAACATGATTGAGAGAGACAGAGAAGGATAGAGTCCTGACAAGCAAGCTCAGAGAAGCGGTCTTTCCACTTGAATAGCTCAGCACCTGTCTAGGTAGTTTTCATGGGTCACTATGCCTTAGACTTGCCATTTCAGTCTTCAGCATGGATGTCTACCTATGGGAAATACTGGGAAACACAGCCAGCACAAATGCTTGGTCTTGGTTTTATAATTGCAATCTTTGTTTTAATTGTCTCCTTGTTTATTAGCGAGTGCTGTTCTGGGTGATATGTACAGCAGGAAGTCTCTTTTAGAAAGGCAGAAGGAGTTAGTTTGACCCTGCAATGTGATGTTGAATTACTTCCTTGCATATTCCAGCAGATTAATGTCATCCTTACTAAGGCCTTTCTCCCTTTTCTTTGAACCCTCTTCTCCATCTTACATTTTGCACTGCTTACTTTCAAGGCCTTTTTGCATTTTCTCTCCATTGTGCGTAGTGCTGGGCGGTATACCGGTTCATAACAAAAAACGGTGTATATTTTTGTTATGATATTCATTTTTAATATACCGCCATAGCATACCGATGTATTTCATTTCGCGCAAATTAAATTCAATGAAATGAAATCCCTATTTCATACGGACACTTTAATGTTGCATCTCTTTGCTCGCGCGCGGAATATACAATCGCATTCTCATATAGTGACACGTGTTTGACAATGTGTATACATCCAACGCACATGGCACCCTTTAGCATCAATATAACAAGCTTCGGTTATAGGTAGGTTTAGTTCTGGGGTAGGGTTAGGACTAGACCACTTAGGAGGCGCCTTCTGGCCCATATCTGCGTCTACTTATTAACGCTAAAGGGTGCCATGTGCGTTGGGTGTATTTGCATTGTCCAAAGCGTCAGTACATGACGCCTTAGGATGAGGACGGGCTGGAATATAATGTGCCGCGAGCGCTCTCAGATACACTGTACTCTTATAAGAATAGGTTTATTTTGTCAAGAATCCTGCACATAAATATATATTGACATAAATCCTGCACATAAATATATATTGGTTATAAGAAACATCATTCAAACATCATTAGAACGTTCTTTTATTATATAAACATTGTATTTTAACGTTATTTCCTGGTTATAGGAATGTTAAGAATAACAATTTTTATTAAATGCTTGAACACCTGATTCTGCATGAAAAAACAAAAAAACATCATAAACCAGCGGTTAATAAAAAAAAGTGATATAAATTTTTGTTCAAACTGCCCAGCAGTAATTGTGCATTTTTTGTTCCTCAGAAGGCCAAGTTATCAATTCAGAAGCATCAGCCTCTCTTCCCCATTTCACCCATCGCTTTATTCGTCTCTTTTTCTTTTTCTTTTGCAGTGCGGATGGCCAGCCATTGCTGTTGCCTCCAGGGCAAGTGCCAGGAATTGCACTCCACAGCCACTCTGAACTGCTGTGCAGCGACTCTTCTCCCACCACCTCAGTCCAGACCTTCGGATGTGATTACTCCACCAGTCTAAGCCTGGACACCCTGCAGGCCAAACTGCGCTCCCTTTCTGGAGCTCTGCACCGCCGAAGGCCCACGGCACGAACACTTACGTCCTATACTACAGCGGCCACACCGCTTCCAGCGGAGACTGGACTTTGGCAGGTAAGAGCTGGATAGCGATTGATAGGGCGGAATTGATCTAAATGAACACCAATCAAGAGTTATTTATATATCATAGGTTCTCTCAAATGCTAATATCAGTATTGCTGATTGCTGGACTTTGTAAAGAGATCAGAGAAATGAATGCTTTTATTTGAACTAGAATTTAGGAATTTATTGCTCTGAAGGCTCTCTGAATTGTAAATGTATATCTTGGCTCCATCGCTCCACCATGCTTTATCTTCCTGCCTGTGTGTGCGTCCTGTAACTCAGTGAGGTGTTAATCCTCACGAGCGATATGGGATGTCAACAGCCTCTGTCATAATGTTTGATCAGGCAGCCAGGAATCCTCATTCGGTTTCTGAACGAGGTAGTTACCGAGTGTTTTCACAGTCTTCCCCACGACATCGCAAACTCTCTTTTTATACCTTTACCGTGTTGCTTGCACCGTCTTCTCTCGTCTCCCCTGCAGCAACAGCCTGTCAACACTTTATATATTTGTGAATGAGAATTTCTTCAGTGAATGCAAACTGGTGTAATTTTACTTCATTGGGATATTTGTGTTGATTGAACTTGTCTTCAGTTGGCACTTTGGCAGACCTTTAAATAGCAAAAGGTTTGGTCCAGCTTATGTCACTCCACCCATTTGCATTAAGCTTTGCATTGTTAGAAACCCAGTTAGACTATTGAATGGTCGTGCAACACTCTCTCATTTTTCCCTGAGACAAGAGAAATCTGCTATTTATCTATTTCACTTCCTCCTACAATGACGCAAAAATCGTCATTTTTTATGTCATTGTAGGAGGAAGTGTAAGAGGGGGATTTCTGTAAAGACTACAAAGCACTAGATCTCACCCATTCAAACCTACCCATAGGGGTTGGGCCGAACGCGTTAACAGACCAATCGCAGATCAGTGCCAGTGCGTTTGATTTCACCATCAGAAACTTTTTGAAAATAAGGACGAAGAAACTGAATACGCAGACGGATGCATTATGGAGGATTGGGATTACACATAGTGTCAGCCATCTTCTTTTGGAAACTAAGCTAGCAGGCTCTTGATCTGTGGAGAAGAGTAGTAACTTTAGGGGTTACGTCCTCTTTTTCAGCTTTTCTTTTCTGCAGTCGCCATTCATTGTTTACATGCACAGCTTTTGTTTCAATCTAACTGAATTCATTCTGATTGGTGAATTTGAATGTAGTGTTTACATGAACGCTAAACAAGTGATTGGTTGATGTGCGTTTTAACATTGCTAAGAAAATTCCCACTCCTCCGTGAGAGATACGAGACCGGCGCGTCTCACAGGTGTCGCTCATCGGCAAAAGCCGAATCCCGGACATTTAGGCCAATCTCGAAACATATTTTCGGGCAGACTCATCACGGAGACTCACTAGTAGCCTAGACTTGTTGTTTAACTACTGCGCTCTGTTACCGGTAGGCGTGGCCTCCTAGGGCAGCGAAGCAAGTGCATTCTGGGAGTTGTTGTCTTTCATCCACATAAGCCAAAAATACATTTTCTGGCTTTTCTCAGACTAGAAAGCTCCAAATTCAAAAATAATTTCACATTTCTTCTCTACATAAATGACCTATTCATCTTTCCAGAGGTGGAATGACGCTTTAAGATCGCTTGAGACCTTCTTGTGACTAGCTTTCTCGCCTGCAGGTGGCGATCACTTGCGTCTGCAGCAGATCTTTGATATGTGGAGAGAAAGGAACAGCGGCCTCTCCTCCCGCCTCATCCTGGTCCTGGACACGGAGAATCCTGTGCCGTGGGTGAGGCGGTGCAGAAGGTGGAAGGGATGTATGTTGCGGTACAGGGAGCCAAGATGAGCCCTGTCCAGGATGCCGAAGCTCAAGAAGCCCCCGTCTGGGAGACTTCACCTCTGAGTGGGTGAGATAGGTAACTGCGATCCTGACAGTGGCGTGCAGTGGTCAGAGAGGGGTCGGGGTCATCTCCGGCACAGATGGCGTGTCCAAACCCTGGAGTGACTACACCCTCCACCTGCCCACCGGGAGCGATGTGGCCAAGCACTGGAAACACACTTCCCCAAGACCACGTACCCACTGGTGGCTGTGGCCAACTGGTGCTGCGGATCTCAACCTCCTGTGGCTGTGTAGTGTGTGTTTGCGCTTGCGCAGGCGACTGAAACTCTCTTGGTTCCCTCCCAGCATACTGGACACGGGGCAGGGGATCAAACTCAGTCCGATCACAGGTGAGTCCGATTGCTTTAGTTCTACATGATGTATATACATTCACCACATATATTTTCTATGCAATTTTTGGGATATCAATTTCTTGAGTGCTCTGTTGCCTTTTACTTTGGTTTTGCCTTTTACTTTAGGACTTCGAACTTTAGGAACAGGATTGAGCACCATTGTCAAATGAAGACTTCTTCTGTTTATCTGTTCCCTATATACACAATATAGCCACTGTCTTATATCGTATCATAAGAATCTGTGCTCTTTCACAATATTGAGACGGTCAGTGTCAAGTGCCTTGTGTTAATTTATTAGGTTTTAAGTGGATTTTCTCTGGATGTGGGTGAAATGACGTTTATTGCAATGAATTCAGTCTCAAACAAGAAATCTCAATTGTTCTTTAGGCGGTTGTTACGTATTTTGTTTTTGCCAAGAAGTAAAGACAGGTCTGGTCGAGTTGTTCCCCAAGACCTCTTCAACAGCCAATGTTTAATCATGCCATAATGTATTTTGTATTTTCAAGTGGGGTTTTTGCTTTCAAGAGTTGACCTTTATTAATTCTTTATCAACAGACCAGCATCCTTTAATAAAGACTTGTTTAAAATAAGCAGTTTGGTAAGTAGGTGTTCCAGCATGTGTGATATACCTCTGTTTAGTGATGATTAGCTAGCATAAATTGTTCTGTTAATTGTTACAGTGCTATGAAACATCCATACTAAAATTTCCTGAAATTGTATAACATATTATATAATAACATTTACAATGCATTATACATAAAACCTTTAAAGGAGTATTACAAAAACTTTTGCTGATAATTAACTCACCCCCATGTCATCCAAGATATCCATGTCTTTCTTCTTTCTTCTTCTGGTGTTGTTTAAAGCCCTTTGAAGCTGCACTGAAACTCTCATTTGGACCTTGAACCGTTTGGTTCCCAATGAAGTCCATTATATATGGAGAAAATCCTGGAATGTTTTCATCAAAGACCTTAATTTCTTTTCAACTGAAGAAAGAAAGACATGGACATCTTGGATTACATGGGGGTGAGTAAATTATCAGCAAAAGATTTTTTAAAAGTGAACTACTCCTTTAAGTAAAGTGTTACTGAAAAGTCTCTCAAGCCAAAATAAATTAAAGGTTAAAGTGGCATATAGCACTGCAATTTTTGTCAGTAAACGAAACATTAGTTCTTATGTATTACAGTTGATGTTTTACCAGTGATGTTTACTGGACCTTTCCATTTCCAATACAAATTCATGCTTGCACTATCCTGTTTCAGGACATAGGGAACAAGGATGATTAATGACATGCAGCACTGTGTTTTATAGCTAGTATATTATAGTATATGTGAAAATGGGGCATGTGATTCTGTCAGTTTGTCCATTCTTGTCCTTTAGAGAGCGTGACCTGCGTTTCACTGCAGCTGAACACATCTCCCAGGTAACATTTTAGAGTCACTTTCATGCATTTTATTAGTTCAGCACAGCAGGCGTGATGAACTATGGCTTCCTCGAGGCTGTTCTTTCAAAGTGAGGGGAAAAACATTTCCTGCTTGTCTCTTAAAGGTATGGGGAACTTTTCATGTCATTGTTATTACAAACCCTTTGGAATCCAGTTCCTGCTACTTGACATAAAGATTGTTGTCATAGCAGAGGCGAAGTGTAACATCTTTGCTAAGGTCAGTGATTCGTGTAAATATGGCAGAAATGTTTATGCAAATTCGATTAAGGCGAGCTTCATCCTCTAAACTGAATTAGCAGTGCTCTGCTTCATCTATTGAGGGTTACTGAGTCAGAAGCAAACACAAGCACACTCATCAGGACCTCATATCTAGATACATCAGCTGTGGGTAAGATGTCAAGAGTCATAATGGAAAAGCATGTTCAAAATCATAAAGTGGAAATGCACAGTTTAAAGGGATACTCCACTTTTTTTCCGGAAATAGGCTAATTTTACCACTCCCCCAGAGTTAAAACATTTGGGTTTTACCGTTTCAAAATCCATTCAGATCGAATTTCTGATATAGAAAGCAGACAGTTTCATTTTAGTTTTCATTTCAGCAATTCCCTCTTGCATGTATATGGCCTCAAAGCTCATTGATATGGACTGATTTGAAATTATTTATCTGAATAGTTTGAATTAAAAACATTGATGTAGCCAGATAACCCCGTGAAGGGTAATTAGCTCACCTGTCAGTGAGCGAAGCCAGGCAGAGAGACAGAAACTCACCTAGCGGACTGTGTCTAAAATACACTCTCCCCACAGATATACTTTGGATTTGAATATAGTCACTTAATTAAATGCCAACAGGAGTTAAGGCATCAAATGAGAGAGACATCACTCTTTTTTGAATCACCTATAGCATGTTTTCATTGAAGTTAAAAGGCAATCATGTGCATCTTATACCTTGATATTAGACTTTAGACATGATAAATTTGTGTTAGCATGCCAGACTGCATTTATGAACACTTAGAGGAAGAATTAGTCACTGGATTTGCCAAAGCATAGGAGGTTTGTCTCATTTAAAATATTTTGTGGTTCTTAGCCTAATATCTGTTTCTTTATAGCCAACAAAGACGGCTTCTGACAGTTAAAGTAAGTTGTAAAGTGGACCAGACATAATTTAAACAGTATAAACTATCAATCCTGCTAAGAAGATTTGTATGCCTTTTATCTAAGCTTATACCATGACTGTTTCATTTTCATGCATGTGTCCCTTTTTCACTAAGAAACTCCTCTTTCTTTCTCATTTTTTCTTGAGCTGTTGCGGCAATTGGGCAGTGGAACGGAATAGCCTGAATTTAGAGGCAGCTGACAGTGACTGTGCCTGAATTTAGTGTGTGTCTGTTTGTGAAACTGCACACTGATACACACTGTTCCCTTCAGAATAGTTCATCCTCTCTGAGTTGCATGAAGGTGCCAGTTCTGAATCTACTGCTAGTGAGCTATTACTTAAAAAATGACATTAATAGCAGCCTATACAATGAGAGTAAAGCAAGAATTGGTCACCCTATAGGGAAGGGCAGCTAATCAGTTACTGTTTTTACATAACATAATGACTGCCATTTTGTTACCATTAGAGAGAAAACAGGCAGCGTATTTAAGAAAATCTACTTTACTGTCGGCCCAAACTGATTAAAACTTTTTAGGATAATACAAACATTCACCGGCCACTATTGGTACTCATTGCTCATTCAAATAACTTTATTCCAATACAACAAACGTTTTGTTTCACAGAGAGGTTTATTTTGCAAAAATGACCAGATGAGTACATTATTCCATATTATATACTGCTAAATTCTGATTTTATGTTTTAAATTAATTGCTTATATTACTTTAAAGCTAAGAATAAAAATCCATTACATCAGTTTCTGGACTAGCTAACATATTTCTGTAAAAAGAACTACGGATATGTTTATCTTGTTATGCAAGCATATTTTCTTGAGAGAAATAAACTTTCTAAAAATGTTCAACCCAGTATACTTTAAATGCACTAGTGTACCAAATGGCACTACATTTTAATATTGTAGTACCAATAACTGCACTTATAACACACTATAAATAAAAATAGACACAGTGGACATGAATGCAAAGGTTTATCTGTAACATCCACTTAGATAGGCAACTTAACTTAGCATATTTAGCTAAGCAGCTTAGCTATTAGCATATTGAAACACTGATTTTAAGTACCTCACAGTTCCGTTCGAGTTTCAGCAAGGTTATGATTTACCCAGAAATTACCTAGATGCATTATTGCAAATACAATATTTTTTTTAACCATGAACTTTGTGTCTTTAAATTGTCTGCACAAGACGTGAGCTCGCACCCGTCTCTGCTTTATTTGACACACGTGCACTGAGTCTCTGTAGTCGTAAGAGGAAACATATAAAAGCCTTAGTTGCTAAAAAATAGAAAAGTTATCTCTTTGATAGTGTTAAAATTCGAGTCTTTGATGAAGCTTCAAGTTAAATAGCCCTGTCTTAGAAACTCCATTTAGATTAAGCGGCTGTACTGAATTTTGAAGACAAATCTTATTTCATATCATTAAATGAGTCAGAAGTAACGTTAAAGAATGAGTCTCGGCTCAAGATTCAGGTGAAAATAACATCCTTCTCCGTGGTATTAAGAGTGAAGGCCTTGGAAATAGGTGAGTAGCCTACTGCACACACTACAGTCACGAATCAATAATTTCATTAAAATTGTTTTGCAGCATTTCAACATGCCTATTCATTCAGTTAAATTGAGAATTGGATACTGCACTTTGAAACGTGTCTTCTCCATTTTTCGTGCGATATTTACAGATTGAATAGAAGAATGAAGTCGGAAAAATGTAAGTAATGGTTGTGTGTGGATAATCTAACCAACTGCTAGACCGGCTCTCTGCAATTTGAGGTGTTATTCAAACCACGCCAGAGGAGTTTTTGTGCTCAAGTTTAATACTTTAACAAATCAGAAACTGACTGAGGACATAATAGGCCTGACATTCGATGCAGCTATTTTTCTTTCACGTTCATTAATGTACCGTCTTGTCCAGGACAGCCTCAAGCTATGGCACTACGTGATTTAATATTGCGAGTGAATGCAAAATTCTTATCAAATGCCCCTTCAATGTGTGTGTTCCAACTGTGACAGAAAGCGAATAATCAATCCTACTTCCACGTCCACAAAATGATTAGATGTTTGGAGCATACAGATTTGTTTGTTTAAGACCTAGTAGGGAAAAATGCTCAAAAGATGAACTCAAAGGAAAAACGGTTCATATAAACAATTATGTCCCTATTATTCAGCAATGTTGTGGATAGTCACTTTAATGTGTGACTTTTAAGGGATAGTTCACTTTGAAATACATGTTTTAGCTTACCTCAAGGGCATCCAAGTGCTTTGTTTCCACAGTATTTTCCATTTTTTATATTTTTAGGTCAAACCGTTCTTGTCTGTCAGTAATGGAGGTCTATGGTCACCACCTCAAAGAGCATGCACATTTAATGACTCGTAAATGTAAGTACACATTGATGGCCTAAGACATGAAACGAGTGGGGAAACAAACAGTATCTATTTTGTTTTTACCTCTTGTAACCACAGGCGCGTCCAAGTGATCTGAGACTATTGAGGCTTTGGTCTGCGCAACTGTCGGAAAGCGTCGGAAGTGATCTCTCACGTGTGTACGTCACTCATTGTTTACATAGAAGATTTTAGAAGTGTTGCCCTTTCACTGTGAAGATCTAAACATATTTAGATATACAGGAAATCGCAATGGAAGATGATTTTAATATATCAACAGACAACGTTGAATATTTTTCGCTACCGCGCGAGAGATCACTTCCGGCGCTTACCAGCGGGTTGCGCAGACAAACGTGCCTGTGCCCTCAGATCACCTGGATGTGCTGTGGTTACAAGAGGTAAAAGCTATATAAATACTTTTTGTTTTACTGTTCGAATCATTGTATTGAAACATTGAACTTAAAATTTTAAGGCAGCCAAGTTACTTAAAGTTTTTACAGTGTATAATAGTTTACAGTTACTTAAACAGTAATCTGATTACTAAACGTTGTCACTTGTAACTGAAGCGTAGAAACACTGTTAGCTAAGGTGTAAGCCTATACCAATCCCAACAAGTTTAATATTTGCTTGTTTCCTCATGTTATTAATGTCACAAGGCAGACATCGCTTCACAGCATTACAGACAATTTAACGGCTCAGTAACGTAAGCTCAGTGCTCTAATAAGACTTGTCCTTACGGATGAGAAAGCAGTAAATGCTGTAATTACATTCAGAGATGACTGTTCGCCTGCTTTCTGGACAAGCAGTTATCTGCATTAACACTTCCCAGACACCTTCAGATAAACAATCCTTTCATTTCTATTCATGTTTTACTCAAATTAACATTACCCTTGTGAATGTTGGTGTTTAGTTATTAATTTAATGAAATCTACCATTATCCTGTTTAATTCCATTTAATCAATAATGGTAGCCCTTGTTTGAGGTGCTTAAAACAGATTTGTTTTGTCATTAGCTTTAAAAAGAAAACTGAGATAAGCTTCACAAGAACACACACTGTTCATTATGAACTGGTGAGGGTGTCAGAAACACAACAGTATTCAGAGGTGTTTACTTGCCCCTGAAAGAGTATTTCGGCATAACATCTAATAGTTTCAAACAATTGTCATTTTCTTCTTCTCTTTATTTTTTGGAAACTGTGTCTATATTTTATATTTACTTATTTATTTTTAAATACACTGAGTTTTGGGTTTGTAATGGATTTTTGAAAGAAGTCTTTTACCTGAGTCAACACAGGCTGGCATTAATCTGATCAAATACTACAGTACAAGCTATATGAACATACTGGGAACAATAAAGCAGTGTGTACAGTAGGAACACTTCCCCCTAATGTTCCCGTCCTTGCCATTGGCCCTCAAAGATTTAAGAAGACACAGTCACCTAGACCTGCAAGCCAAGCATCTCACCAATTTCAGGCACGGCTAGCAAGTGTACAGAAAACGTTAAATTGTGTAAGTTACGTCTATGGTCCAAGGCAATCCCGATGTAGTTACTTTCTGTCTGACCTGGTAATGATATTTATGCCCTAGTTGAAATTGCTTTCTCATCTCTCCTTTGGTATAGGACTCGAAAATGAGCGCTCCGACTCTGGATCCCGCACAGAGGGCTGAGAAAAGGCCCGAAGCCGTGGTCGGTGGTCCAGCATGCTGGGTGATATTACAGAATTGATTTATATGTTCAGAAACATTGCACTCCCCCAATAGAGGTTCAGGACAGCATGATGGACTGGCTCTCTGAATAGACTGCATTGGTGCATTTCTCCCCCGTTAAAAGCGCAAAATTCATAGTTGCTCCGTCGTGATAAATTAAACGCACACACACGAATTTCACATCGAAGGCTTTTCACTCTTAATCAACAGCGTTCTAACACTGCCAGATATGTCACAGCGCTGTGAAGCCCTCTCTTCATTTATTGGAGGAATAATGAACACTTTCATGCTTTCCATCCCGCGACGTGATGGTTTATTTGCGGCTGTTAACAGATAAAGTACTTCATCGCATAGAAGAGATCCTGACTGCCCTTTGCAGTGAGAGCAATATGACATTTGAATACCGAGTGGAAGGCCTTAATAGTCCCGTGTCACACTTTATTCAATTGCTTAGCCCAAATCCAAGTTTAGTTCAACCCTCCTCCACCGTCGTGCCTCTATTCGTCTCATACTTTTGGTCAGAACCACTACTAGCACTACGTATTAATACGTTCCTTGATACATTTAACATTCAAATCCAAATTTAATTCATAATACATACATATAGAAATGTTTTGGTCGCAAAGTAAGTTTCAAACCAGTACGTATGCGATTTACAACACTTTGCGCTGTATGCTTTTTTTAGTCACTAAAATTAACTGGTTTGTAAGAGTCATTTGTTTGTGAATCATTCTTCTCTGGTTGTGCCGTATGGTTTTGATTGACTAACAAGAATTGGTCCATAAGAGTCACTTGGTCATGAATACATCAGTGGTTGTGCTGTGTGGTTTTGATTTGCTAAAGAAAAGCAGTTCATAAAAGTAATTTGTTGGCGAATTGTACCACAGGATGCTGTATTTGATCAGCTTTGAGTCACTTGTTTTTGATTGATACACACTGCTTGTGCTGAATGGATTTGATTCACTTAAAAAGAACTGGTTCATTAGAGTCATTTGTTTGTGATTGATGCACTGCTTGTGCTGAATGGATTTGATTCACTAAAAAGAACCGGTTCATTAGAGTCATTTGTTTGTGATTGATGCACTGCTTGTGCTGAATAGATTTGACTCACTAAAAGAACTGGTTCTTTAGAGTCATTTGTTTTTAAATTTAAACTGAACCCTACCTACCCCTAAACCTAACCCTACCTACTGTATAACATCCCTAAAATCAGAGGGAAATGATAGAGTGAATAACGAATGCTGTAGCTGACTCCCCCACCCCCCAAATCAGGATAATTGTCACATTTGGGAATTGTGACTGTCATAATTCAGGATTCCAAGTATTTGATCCAATCAGCTTTAGCGATTTTCTGCAGCCCTGTCCATGTGATTGGAGGAGTCCTTAGCATATCAGAGACTGATTGACCCTCGTGAGTTCTCCGCAAACTCGTCTAAAACTCATTCACCTGCTAAATGGCATAAATCTTCTCCAATCACGTAAAGTTATTATGGAGAGGGCCACAATTTTTTTTGCGATTTTTCAAGTGCCATTCAGGCATTTGATTCGGCCATCAGGGACTAAAGTGTCTTGAGCCCTGACTCTGCATTTTAAAGCAGAAGGACAGAGCTGAAGCACACATTTGGACTTTGGGAAAAACTAAATGACTTTAATTAAAAAAAGCTATAGCACGTACCAGCTGTTGGTGTTATGTGCCGCTGAACCTAATGAGCTTTTTCCACTGCTGCCAGGCAACTTGACTGAGATGCTCTCATACTTGAAGCTCTTTTCACAGCATCTCTTTAATGCCACATAAACTAAATTGTGTTGAGCAAAATAGGAGGCTTATACTGCTTATTATGACTGGCATTACCGTTTTGCTGAAGAGAGCCTGTGGTTAGGTTGAGGATTGGCCATATTACCTTAATTTTCATTATTAAAATTAATGGCTGGGTATTCAGCGCAGTGATAGTCTCTTGGTTAAACACTTCAGCACATGCAGGTGCTTATGATAACTAGCTTGAAAATGTGAAACATTATAATGTAAATAAATAAGAAATATATTTCTCTATATTTTGCATGAGTAAATATATGTATCCCACTGAAGTCCATTATATGGAGAAAAATCCTGGAATGTTTTCATCAAAAACCTTAATTTCTTTTCGACTGAAGATAGAAAGACATGGACATCTTGAATGACATGTGGGTAAGTAAATTATAACTACTCCTGGACATCTTCTCATGCAAGAATAGTATGCAACTAAATGTAAACTACAAAAATAAAAATGCCTAATGCAGTCCACTTCTTGTTAGAAACTTTTTGGTGTATTGAACACTCAGTTATGACCCTGAAGCGTGGCACGGGTGTCTCTGGAGGCGGCAGCGCTCTTGACCTTCACTGCGGTTTTACTGCACCCAAATGGCTCCATTGGGTGTCATTTCTAATAACCACCCTCTCCCCCCACTTCAGCCCACTCTTGTCCCGAGACCACAGCTCGATGGACTCATTGAGTCAATTACACCGAGCACAGCCGCTCTCCAGAGTGCTTTGTGATACAGCTAAGTGAGTGCGGCTCTGCGGCCTGAAACATTTCCTGGGACGGCCAATCGTCTGTTCCCACTCTCATTGGAACCACTCAGCCATCCCATTATGACCGCTCTGTATATAATAGTGTTGCGGTGCGCTGTGGTCCTATGGAGCAGATGCTGGCCCATTGATGTTCTGGCTGAGGGCCAAACCCCCTGTGAGATACCGCAAAACTAGTTAAGATGACTTCATCAATTTGCTGAGTGACCTTTAACCAAGATTGTTATCTCCAGCTCGTGTTCTCCATGCCCGTGGCTTGACGGTCGCACTGAAATTATTCATTAACTGATCGAGCGTGAGCTCCAAGGTTAAGTGTGCGTGGGTTGACGGGCCCCGCATGCACAGGGGGTCACCGGTGAACACACGATCGCGCCGCAAATGGAGAGACTCGTGGAGAACTGCAAGCAAAGGCGATCGATGGGTTTCGCTCACTCCAATGGATGAGAAATGAAACTCAATTTTAAGATACGCTGACTGCTGTGTTTATGAGATGAGATGGTATTGATGATGAAATGAACTGGGTTCTGCATTCAGATACACAGATGTAATGTTGATAACGGTTTGAGTAAAGGCAAATGCCAGATGTGTATACCTACTTAAAAGTTATTTAAAGGGATACTCCACTTTTTTTGGAATAGGCTCATTCTACAACTCTTTCCAGAGTTAAAACAGTTGGCTTTTACCTTTCGAATCCATTTAGATCGATTTTCTGATAGTTAGAAGACTATCAGTAACCACACAGTTTCTGGTCTCATTGACTTCCATAGTAGGAAAAAAAAATACTATGGAAGCTCAATAAGACCAGAAACTGTCTGGTTACTGATATTCTTCTAAATATCAGAAAATTGTCTGAATGGATTCCAAAACGGATAAAACCCAACTGTTTAACTCTGGGGGAGTTGTAAAATGAGCCTATTTCCAAAAAAAGTGGAGTATCCCTTTAAGGTTAATTTAAAGGGGCTATATGTAGGACTATTCATGTAATACTCACTTGTTTATTCCCAATGTGTGAAAAGCTCTGTGAAGAAACTTAAAAAAGAGGCCTTCCCCAACTTGTCTGTGAAATCCTGTAGATTTATTTTTATGAGAAGTCGCTAAAAACTATAGTCTCATATAGCTATTCCTAGTCTATACTTTCAAAATATACTTAATAATTAAACTATCATAACAGTGTTATTTTAATGACCTCATCTGTCGACATGAATTGCAAAGCTTGTGCAAACATATCCACACCGCTATGTATCAGATGCTTTCCAAACTCCTGTTTTCTCACCACTCTCATTTTTGTTGCTCTTATTTTGTTATTGAGATGAAAGTGGACAGCACATATGTACATATTGATGGTTATTTTGGGGAGTGGCTACTTGTTTGTCAGAACAATTTTGTGGTCAAAGGTTTGTTTTTCTCTGCCTGAAGTCTTCACAGTATTGCATGTAAACAGTCCAGAAAGATTCATGAGAGCGTCAGACGTGGGTCATGAACGTTTTTGAGGCTGTAAACAACATGTCTACCTCAATGTGAAACTCCATTAGGTACGTCACTCTGCAGGGAGCGAGTTTTTCTGTGCTCCTTGGGGAAGATGAATGATCAGCTCTGTATTCAGTTTGCTGATTCCATTCCAGCTCACTCCACCTCTTAAAACCATTTGCATCTCTTTCTCCATTTCTTTTGAGATGATCATTGTCTTGTTCATTCATTCTGATTCTGAGAGGGCGTCCCAGTTCGCGTACTTATGCACTATGCCATTTTGAAATATAAATAGTGTGAGTAGCATGTTTACACTGAAAATTCCAAAAATTTTAAATGCACTTTGAATACTCGGATGATGCAATTGTTAGAATGTTGGAGACTTCATGCGCTCAAGTGTCGCACCTTACACTGAGGAAGGAGAGGGGATATCAGATTTGCATGTCTTTATTATGCAGAGTAAGACCAACGTATGCTCATCCTTGGGCGTCATATAGTGAAGCTTTTGAAATTTCTTCTAAATCCAGCGCTCATGGCACCCTTTAGCGTCAATATAACACGAACAGAGCTTTGTTTGGTTATGGGAAGGTTTAGGTCTGGGGTAGGGTTAGGGTTAGACCTCTAGGAGGCGCCTTCTGGCCCATATATATCTGCATCTCATATTGATGCTAAAGGGTGCCATGTGCGTTGGATGTAGACGAAATGTCAAAAGTGTCGGTATATGCCACCTTGGGATGACAACGAGCTGGAAAGACACATGGATCAAGACATTTTGTTGATCCTGGAACAACATTCCTGTCTGGAAATGTAATCCTAACCAAATCCCTATCCTTCTACCTAACCCCATCCCATACGTTATTAGGGAAACAATGTGAGAACACCTGATGTACAAGCACTTAACCCTGCTTGTAAGTCGGAACTTGACACAAACTGTAAACTTTTCCCCCTTAAAATCTGATTTTTGATTGAAATGTTGTTCACAGGACCATGTTGCACTTGGAGAAATCAAGTTATGCGTCAGACTCAGATCAATAAAATTCATACACTACATGGTTGAGAACATAATGCAAAGTGTACTGTAAGTGCATAGTGGATAGTGTGTCATTTGGGACAACATTAATTCATCTGATTTCAAGTCATGTGCGTGTGTACAACAACCGCATAGAGTGTTTAAAGAGTAGCAAACTTTAGGAAATGCCATTTTTTTCAATGAGGATCTGGAGAGTTACAGTATTAAACCCTCCTGTGGTAATAGTGAACTGGATTTAGTAAAACATTAACCCCTTAAATCCCTCGTAATGGTATGTCCACTCATCCCGCTCTGTGAGTTATATCCACAGCTATGACACATTATCCAGCTTTAAATGGCTTCTCGGGAATATCGATTTGCCCACTTGTCCATTTTCCCCGACGTATTATGTTTCAGATCATAGTATTTATTCAGGCTTTAGAACCGTTCCCAGGATGTTAGCTAACAGTAATGTCCCAGTGTGATTTAAATCATCTTCTCCGACTGAGATCTTTGTCGTCCTGCCGGGTGGCAGATGAGTTACACCCTTGAACCGTCCTGCTGTCCGCGGTCTAAATTGCCTCCCAAAAGTCCCGCCATGCAATAACATTAAATCACCAAGTGAGAAAAAAATTATTTTGCAGCTTTTAAAGGGTAAGAAAGCTCAAGGAATGAATTAAGGTGTGGGGTTCAGATCGAACCAAAAGGCCAATCAGAAGATATCAATAATGGGACATCTGAAGATCTAGAAGTCAGAAGTTAATAGATAAAGAGGCCCTCTGCACTTTGCATTGACTGATTGCTGTATTATTAGAAGCTCTGTTAGCCATTTGGTTAATATACTATATAGACAACGAAGCAGCTTACTTCGTTTTGGACCAGCACTATAGTGTGTTGTGATAAACACTATTCAACAGGTTTAAAATGGAAATATGCAAAAGCCCATTTTCAAGCCAGATTTGTTTAGCAGTGGCGTTAAAGATGAATTTGTAACACATCCATCGAATTTAGGAACGTTCTAGTGCTCTGTTGTGTAGATACAACATCTGGATGCTGTGATGGTATTTGGCAATGCGGAAGATCTCTTCAGCCTTATTTCCATAATGAGATTATGCGTTGTGATTTATGCCTGAGTCACAAGATATTGTCTACGGGGTATGATGTTTTGCTCAGGAGGGACGGCAGATGAATTAGATGCACAATGTTGCTGATTTATTCTCAGCCGTTTGGATCCTGTTTGCCTGTGTTGGGTGAAAAGTATATTGGAATATTATGGGTTTTTGTTAATTCAGAATGCCATAATGTATGTTTTTTGTGCATTTCATTTAAGTACTTATTTATTTTGCATTAGACATTTGTCCAGACTGAGAGTGAAGACTATTGGAGGGTTTTTCTGCCTGATCATGAGAGAGCTCAATTAGACTCCCTGATGCTATTCCCAGAAGCTATTAGATGATAATGAGCTTCTCGTCACTCACAAGGAAGGTCTTTTAATAATCGTCCCAATATACTGCTATCATACTCACAAATGGATGCAAACACACGTGTGTGGTGTAGTCTGTCACACAAGTGTGCATGAAACTAGGTAGATTAGCATTAGATTGGATGTTCTTCATAGGTGGGGCTGATTTGATATGCATGGCCTGGCAGGATTCATCTGAAATGTGATTACCATTTTTATGTTTTCGGTGCCAGCCTTTTGCATTATCTATTAGATTTTCATTTGTTGCTTGTCCATCAACTGTGAAAAACACACGTTTGCCTGACACGACCGTTTGTCTTGCGCAGGTGTACCTGCTGGTCGCTGCACTGGTTTTTATTATAAATATCACAGCACCGTGGCATTTCCACGGAAGGAATAATCAAGTAAAAGGGTTGTTTGTGGAGCAGGACATGAAAAGGAAGTGAGACTGAGAAGGAAAAAGCGAGGGAGAGGGAAGAGCAAGATATAGACATGCCGAGAGAGGAAAACATGCAATATCTGCACTGAAGCATTCAGAGGGCTGCTAAGGACACGCTAAAACACCCTCAAACTAACCCTCCCATTTCTCACAGATAAAATAAAACCTGGCAACACTTGGATTTGATTCCAAGCTGGGTTGAGCCTGGTTCAGTACCTGGATGGGTTAGTACCATCCTGAGAAAACCAGGTTGCTTCTGGAAGAGGTGTTAGTGAGGCCAGCAGGGGGCGCTCACCCTGTGGTCGGTGTGGGTCCTAACGCCCCAAAGGGACGGCACTTCACACCGTCCTTTGGATGAGATGTTAAAGCGAGGTCTTGACTCTCCGTGGTCATTAAAAATTCCAGGATGTCCTTTGAAAAGAGTAGGGGTGTAGTCCCGGCATCCTGGCCAAATTTGCCCCTTTGGCCTCTGTTCATCATGGCCTCCTGATCACCCTTATATATGGTTTGGCTTTGTCACTGTCTCCTCTCCACCTGTAAGCTTGTGTGTGGTGGGCGTTCTGGCGCAATATGGCTGCCGTCGCATCATCCAGGTGGATTCTGCACATTGGTGGTGGTTGAGGAGATTTGCGCTTTGAGGTCCTAGAAAGAGCGCTATATAAATGTTGAATTATTATTAATATTTGTCCCTGTATAATTTTGAATTCAGTGGCAGTTTTCCCTCTTTTATTTCTAGCCCTGCCTCACGAGCACAAAAGCAACATCCAGGCCTGATGGAAAAACTCAGCCGCCCAATAAATAATGCCAGCGTATTGACTATAGCCGTAAAAGGCTGACGACGGGATACTTTTGAAGCCTTAGTGCATAATAAAACGGACGAGAGATACATGAAATCATGACTGGCAGTAATTGCTGTCCTTGTTTGAGCGGGCGTCTTTTTTCTGGGAGGTGTTGTAAAGAGGTTATCAGTGGTATTAGAATATTTGACAGAGTAGAAAAATTGTGCAGTGAAAATGTTAATCCAAAACGCTGGTATCTTTGACCTTCCATCATCCCTAAAGCCTCTGAAGTTCTCTCAATCTCGGCTCATCCTAAATCGTCCTCTGCTCTTTTAACGTCTCTGGGTTTATACCTCTGCAAAACACTGTGTGCATTTTAATGCGGCTTCCGTCTAGTCACCGAGAAGAAGAGCCGTTCTGCAATCCATGCCACTTTGGTCTTGACGATCTCTTTGAAAATGAAAGGGAACCTTAAAGGAATCAATTAACGTGAACCGCGGAATTGATTTTTATGGATTTTTGTGAGAGTTGTTGACTAAGATGTGCACTCGGGTCGGGCTTCTTGCTGAGTTAATGTGACTAGTTTGGAATCCTCAGTCATTTGAGGGAGCCAATCAGCTCGCGTTCTCCTTTAGAGCCCTGGCAACAACCCCCAGACCACAGACAAGTGTGCTTAATCATCCTACTGAGCAGCCAATAGTGAGCACACACATCTTTAACAAACATACAGAAGATCACAGGCAGAGTCAGGCACTGATTCATATAAACACACGCACACACAATCATTTTCATTATCTTTATGGGGACTCTCCATATGCGTAACGGTTTTTATACTGTAACTATATTCTATCCCCCTACACTAAATCCACCTCTAAATCCTACCACATCACATTTTTACATTTTAAAAAAATATATCATTTGAATGTTTATTAATCCATTTCCCCATGGGGACCGCTGCCTGGTCCTCACAATGTAACGTAATCACACACACACACACACACAGAAGCCAGCTGGGCGCCTGTGCCGAAGTTCCTGTCCTCTCGCTTTTCTCCCATAATTCCCTGTGCTATTTCCTCATGATTACACTTTTGAGCTGATCATGGATGAACAGAAATCTGCTCCCACAGCCCCGTAACCTACATTTCATTCTGCTGTATCTGTTGTAACAGGACAGTCTGAATTGTTTTCAGTCCTCAACATATTCTTGTCTTTCTACACAAGACAAGGTAGGGGCTGCCGTTGTTGTTTTGTATGGTTTCGCGGGCTATGTGACGTCAGAGCTTGTAGGACATCGATCTAGTACGAGTTCACGGTTGGGAAGTCACGGGCATTGACCGCCGTTCTCAGTGCACTATCACGGGTGAAGGTTGGAAAAACACGGCTTACAGGTTGCCTGGAACTCGGCATAATATAGTGATCTTTGCTTGAATAGAGGAGCTAAAGTGCACACCCGCTGCTCCCGCTGTTACTGTGCCAAGGTGCGGCTGGCTCGTGCTGCATCGCGAACAGGTGTCTTTCCATGAACCCCAGCATTACCCCGCTTGGCACGGCCCGGTAAACAGTTGTCAAACCCTGTGGGCGTCCGAATGTGTCACCGGCCTCCATCACGAGATCGTGTGGCACCGGCTTCCACCACGACAGTGGGTTTTTGGCCACACTGAACATCGCGTGTATGTTTCTGTTGGAGGCTTGACCGCAGGAGTGTTTAAATAGGACTGTTCTGTGTGTGACTCACATGTTGGAGGAGTCACCTAACATCTGTGCCTGGCTGGAAAAAAAATACTAGCACATGCTGGCATTTTGCTAATACACAATTGATCATGATTCATGATCGTGAAATGCAACAACAATTTTCTTGGTAAGTGTGGGGGGATTTAGTGGTTCCTGATTTAAATCGTCACAGAGGGAAAATTGTATTTTATAAATGTTGACAAAGGTGTTGCAAGCCACATAATTAGACCACAAACATTTTTTCCTACATTTTCTGCTGTTTACAGTCATGTCAAAAGATGTGTGCACCTATTTTAGTGATATCAGTGAGGTAAGTGTGTGATTTTTTTTTTATCTCTCAAAGCTCCACTAAATATTAGGTGATGTCATGTATTAATGGAAATGAGTTGCTATGTGAATGTGTAAGTTGGATGATTAATGATGTAACCTCATTAAGGTGATGGACTTACATTCACAACAGTGAACAACTGCCATCTGCTGGAAGACTTCCGCCACTGCAGGTAACTGTTTATAAAATATTAAGGAATGTATACACACAACACTTAAATGGTTTAAACGGTTAGTTCAATTATTGGTAACGCTTCCTTTTACAGTTCAGTTACCCATGTAAATACTATGTACTTATTTTAGTAACTACAATTACTGGGTAATAACTAGTCTAGTACTGAACCCTGAACCTCCTAAACCTACCCTTGATTCATGTACTTACCTATATTAGCCAGTACTTTCTAGGTATGTACACTGTACTGTAAAAGGAAGCGTTACCCAATTATTAAACTTTGTATTGCTTTTTAATTATAAATAAATCAAGAAACATACATACATGCATACATACACCACAGTGTTATGCCAGGTTTTTCCCGTGATGAGGATGAACATAACATGTTAAGAATAAGTTGAACGAGAGGTTTCAAACATTCCTGAAAACATCAGATTGTAATATATTTGATTAGAGACGCAGCTGGAAGATTTGAACCATATTATAACGACCGTTAATGATGTAAAAACTGCATGAATGATTGATTTGTATTCTGTGTTTGTATGTAGGCCTATACATATATGTGTGTGTGTGTGTGTGTATCTATATATATATATATATAAGTGTGTGTGTTTTACAACGTGTCTGTGAATCTTGAGTCAATGATCTGAGGATTCATGTGCATTTTGCTGACTTGAAGTCTGAGATCTAATGTTGGCACGTCATTGAATGATTTCCACAACATTGGCATGTCATTGAAAAGATTGTTCTGAGTTCATTCTCACACTGACCCAGTCCAAACCTCCGGTCTGCTGCTGCTTTCATAGTTTTGAGGCCAAAGGAAGCTAATTATACCACAGTGAATGTCGCACATAAACACGAGGCCACCGCTGTGCCACCAGGACATGATATATGTGGGTCACAGTCGCTCCCTGCACCTTATTTATTCAAAACCTGGAAAAAAAGACCTGGGAGAAACTTGAATTGAGTGGGGGTGGTAGGGGTGTTTACAGAGATCAGATACGGAAAGTCTGTGAAAAACGTCTGTGAAGATGATGTTTTCATGTGCAGTGCGGCTCTGTGACAAAATAACTCTTATCTACGCATTAATTTTTCATGCCGCTCGACCTGAAACGTGAGGACGGTGACAACAGGAAGCAGACCGGAGAAGAGGAGTTGTGTCAGGAAACATTAGATCTGATTTATGAAAGTTACAGAGCGCCGCATCGCCAGCTGCTACAGAGATGCAGAACGAATCTTTTTTTTCAGAGTCATTTGGTTCATTCAACGAACAAAAAGAACGAATTGACTCGGAAACGAAAAGGTTCGAACAGGAGTCACGAACGCGCATCACAGAACAGAGCAAGACAAGCGTTTGTGCTTACAACACTTAAACTTTGTCATTTATTTATTAAATGAGTGATCATTTCGTTTGATAAGACCCTTATTCATCGTCAATCGTTTAAAGCCCTTTGAACAGTTTGCACTGAAACTCTCATTTTGACCTTGAACCGTTTGGTTCCCTTTGAAGTCCATTATATGGAGAAAATCCTGGAGAATCCTTAATTTCTTTTCGACTGAAGAAAGAAAGACATGGACATCTTGGATGACATGGGGTGAGTAAACTATCAGTTTTTATAAAAGTGAACTACTCCTTTATATTAAGATTGAGCCGCTGTAGTCACTTGGACTATTTTAACGATGTCTTCAATAACTTTCCGAGGTCGGCAAGTTTCAATTCCTCAAGAAGCCTTTGGACTAGTATGCAGGAGAGATCCAGCTCTCAGATTTCATCAAAGATATCTCAATTCGTGTTCTGAAGATGAACGAAGGTCTTACGGGTTTGGAACAACATGAGGGTGAGTAAAAACTGACATAATTTTAATTTTTGAACTACTCAGTTCGGCTCACTTTACTTTGGCTCTGTTTGCTTTTCCACTGCAGTTGAGGAAAAACAAATCCTGACTATGGTTTATAATGCATGCATGAAAGTGTTGATTATTATTATTATTATTATGGATTTAGTTTAAGTTAAGTTACCTGTAAAAACCTGGTATGTACTAAGCTAGTATTTCCGTCTGAAAAAAAATAATAATTTGGAAAAGCGTACTTGCATACTCTGTTTATTCCATTAACTAACATATATGCAGTCAGTGGTTTTCAACTCCAGTCCTCTGGACCCACTGCTCTGCATATTGTGTATGTCTCCCTTATTTAACACACCTGATTCAGATCCTCAGCTCGTTAGGATAGACTCTATGAACTGAACTGAGTGTGTCAGATAAGAGAGACATACAAAATGTGCAGAGCAGTTGAGAACCACTGCAGTATGCTATTCCAAATTCAACCTACAACTTTTGTGAATGTAAAGGAGGATCACGTGGGCCGGTAACAGCTATAATTAAATATCAAAATTAACCAGTGAAACCAATTATGTGTCAGAGGAGCAAAAGGAGGTCTTTTCCTGTAGTCCTTGCCTCCAATTAACAAAACATCAGCTCATTAATATGGCATAATAATAAGCAGGCCAACAGAATGGCCTGGCCTAAGTTTTCATGTCCCTTAAAGCAGTGGTTCTCAACTCCAGTCCTTGGGACCCACTGCTCTGCATATTGTGTATGTCTCCCTACTTAACACACTGATTCAGATCCTCAGCTCGCTTAGGATAGACATAGAATCTCATCCTATCCTGAGGATCTGAATCAGGAGGACTGGAGTTGAGAACCCCTGCTTTAAAGGCTGTTGGTTATTATCGTTAACAAACTAAAATATATTTGAAGTACTTAAAAATGAAATAAACATTGACTGAAATAAAATACTTTAAGCTAGTTGTCAAGGCAACATTTCTCATTTAGATAGTGCTAAAATATGAAATAACACTACTTTGACTGTAAAATGTTTTAACAAAAAACTAAAAAAAAGTCACATAATGTAAATAGACAATACACCTGTATATCTTCCAGAATGCAATGTAACAGTAAGTGCATGTTTTACATCAGGGATGTTGAGAATAGCAGTCATTCATAATCATGGAAGAGTCTTTGGGTGATAATATGAGTTAACGCCATGTAATCACAGCAATTACCATTTCAACTTGTAAAAGCGTTCGTAGAACTCGTAACTACAGCTTGTAAAAATGGGAATTTACGGAGAGCTTCTACTTGTACCACCTGACCTTTGCAGATTCATTTAGGCATTGATAATGTTGCCAAAGAAACACTTTCCAGTCCGAGGACGTAACTGCTCCGGATATAAACGTCACGTGTTGTTGGTAATCACGACATGGCGTGAACGCAGCAATACCTCATGTCCATGTCAGCTTGTCATGTTGTGCTGACATTTATGCTTTCTTACAAAACATCCACTGGTTACATCAGCTTGAGTGGATCGGTGTCCATGACAACTGTGAATGAAGCAAACCGACAGCAGAAAGGGCATAGGAGGTTCAGGATGTCTAATTGAACCACTTCTGCAAGAGTTCAAGGTGTCTCGTCTTATTAAAATGAGACATCCGTCATGACACATACTGAAGAAAACAACCCAGGACTTTTGAATAGGGGAAATCAACTTCATCTAACTTTATTCATCTTTTTGGTGTTTTTTAAATGCACAGCCCTGCAAACTACAGTACCGACACAAAAGAGTCATAAATACTGTACAATACATAACCTACAAGTACACAAAAACATTAGTGAACCAAACACCACTTAAATACAGACATACATTAGAGTCTAGGATGATTTAGTGAATTTATGGATAGGAAACATTAACATTTAAATGTAGATGTATATAAAAAAGACTATGTTAGGAATGTGAAGAATAGAAACACTTAAATGAAAGAAGAAAATAAATGTGATGTGCTTTACAAAACTTCCTAAACTCGCCGACATTCACCCTTTTGTCCCCGAAACTTGTTCCTGGCCTTGGTTCGAGCTTTAAACGCTGCTGCATTATAGAGGTGCTATAAAAACAAATAGAATTTACATAAGTAAATCTTAAAACGCAGTACAGAAAGAAAAGAAAGCGCTTGCTTACTCTCTCCAGTCTGGAGCTCTTCATGGCTTTCAGAGCGGCAGAATCGATCAACATCGGTGGTCCCAGTTCAAACACATCTCTTATGAACTCGTTGGCCTGCGGTCAGAAAATTACACTTCTAAAATACTTTGAAGATTCCCTTTCAGGATGTATTCTCAACATCTGAGAGCTTTACCTGTAGATGGTAGTTCATCCCGGAGCCTACAAACTCTCTGAAGGTGTCATAAGTCCTCTTCCTCACCCAGCTGTCGATGACCATACGCTCTGTGCCGAAGCGGATCGTCTCGCTCTGAAAATCCCCTTCCTGTTCCCGACACAGAAGAGACGTCAGAGTCTGAACTACAGCACCCACGAGTCTCCTGTCAATTATTCAGTTCCCGTCTCACCTCTACTGCCTTGAGGACATCTCGAAAGACGGATCTTTGCTTCCTCTTATCATTCTTGGCTCCGATGTTTGTTGCAGTCAGTGGCTAATGCATTCAGCTTCACACACAACGACTCCCAGTCGTCATGATCAAACTCCTGAGTGGGCAAAGGAAATTAGTCATTTGCAAATTATTAAAATTTAATGAACTATTAAAACAAGTCAATTATACAAATGTGTTATTTTAATACGTCACATTAATTAATATACGCACGCTGCGTGAAGTTATCCGAAGCGTGCACAACAGCGAGTCAATACTAAATTGAGTAAGTCTTGCGTTTAAACGTTCATGTTTGCATAATTTGTGCAACTTTGTCAGAGTATCCCAGTAAACAGTCAATTATGTCTTTAGTGAACGTAAACAGTATCAGTATATAGGATCTGTGCATTGTGTCTTAAAGTGACAGCAGCCTAATATTCCTGATGTGGCCTGTTTTTAATGTTAATCAAGCAAAAGACCAAAAGAAAGCACTCATTGCTCTTGAATGAATAACTTTTATAATTTTAAGAAAAATCAATTTAATTTATACAGTGAAGATTATATGCAATATTTCATATTTGATTATTCAATTTCTGTACCGGAAAACTACTGTTAGACTTACTCATTTGTATTTTTGCTTGTTATTTATTTGTGCTATTACTTTTAGTTTTGTAGTGATTATTTGTTCTTATTTTCTTTAGTTTTATTCGACAGTAGTCCTATTGTTCCTGAACATAGCACATACCGAAACGGTACCAAAACTGTGACCCTAAAACCATGATATAAACCAAATCGTTACACCCTTAATAAAATAACATAAAAAAATGTAAATGTAAATTAATTTTATTAGTATTATTTATTTAAATAAATCCAATTAATTAAATAATTACACAACTTACAGGGTCCGACGTCTCTGATGAGCTCAAACAGGAGGGCGATGGCCTTCCCCAGCAGCAATCCTCATGTTGACATCGTCATTCTCCAACAGACGTGGAAGTTTAGCCAGATGTCTGAAAAACAGTAGCATATGCTTATTAGAATAAACCTGGAAGGAAGTTGTATCGTAGTTGTAGGTCCAAAAGTCTCCTGAAAGACCAGTACCATGAAGGAGCGAAGGCATAAAACTGTGTTTTCCTGCACTTACTTTTGTGCAATGTCTCTGATGTGGCTGCTGGTGCAGATGGTCAGCAGTAGAGCCCAGGACAAGAGAGCATTCGTGTGGAGCTGTGTGGTCTGAGGATTCACAGAAGGTCTGCTTCCATCTTCTCTGACCGTATGAATGGGTGAAGAGGCTCTCAAAACACTCCATAGTGGCATACACATCCTAGAGGTGACAACCATCAGCTTTGAGTCAATTGTGAAACCCTTCAACATGTTTACGGTTTACTCCAGAACCACTTTGACTTGATCATTAAATCAACAAATATCCGCCCCTTATGCCTAACCCCACCCCTAATCCTACCCATCTCCGCCCCCTTATCCCTAACCCCTAATCCTACCCATCTCCGCCCCCTGATCCCTAACCCTACTCCTAATCCCACCATCTCCACCCCTTATCCCTAACCCCACCCCCAATCCTACCCATCTCCACCCTCGATCCCTAATCCCACTGCTAATCCTACCCATCTCCACCCCCTTATCCCTAACCTCACCCCCAATCCTACCCATCTCCACCCTCCAATCCCTAACCCCACTCCTAATCCTACCCATCTCCACCCTTCGATCCCTAATGCCACTGCTAATCCTACCCATCTCCACCCCCTTATCCCTAATCCCACCCCCAATCCTACCCATCTCCACCCCCTTATCCCTAACCCCACCCCCAATCCTACCCATCTCCACCCTTGATCCCTGAACCCCACTGCTAATCCTACCCATCTCCGCCCCCTTATCCCTAACCCCACCCCCAATCCCACCCATCTCCACCCTCTCTACCCCTAACCCCACTCCTAATCCTACCCATCTCCGCCCTCCATCCATAACCCCACCCCTAATTCTACCCATCTCTGCCCCCTAATCCCTAATCTTACCCATCTCCACCCCCTTATCCCTAACCCCACCCCCAATCCTACCCATCTCCACCTTCTAAACCCTAACCCCACTGCTTAATCTACCCATCTCCACCCCCTTATCCCTAACCCCACCCCCAATCCTACCCATCTTCACCCTTGATCCCTAACCCCACTCCTAATCCTACCCATCTCCACCCTCCGATCCCTAATCCCCACTGCTAATCCTACCCATCTCCACCCCTGATCCCTAACCCCACCGCTAATCCTACCCATCTCCACCCCTCGATCCCTAACCCCACTGCTAATCCTACCCATCTCCGCCCCCTTATCCCTAACCCCACCCCCCAATCCCACCCATCTCCACCCCCGATCCCTAACCCCACCCCCCAATCCCACCCATCTCCACCCCCTGATCCCTAACCCCACCCCCAATCCCACCCATCTCCACCCCCCGATCCCTAACCCCACCCCCAATCCCACCCATCTCCACCCCCGATCCCTAACCCCACTCCCTAATTCTACCCATCTCTCGCCCTCGATCCATAACCCCACCCCTAATTCCACCCATCTCTGCCCCCCTGATCCCTAACCCCTTAATCTCTACCCATCTCCACCCCTTATCTCTAACCCCACCCCCAATCCTACCCATCTCCACCCTCCAATCCCTAACCCCACTGCTAATCCTATCCATCTCCGCCCCTCTATCCCTAACCCACCCCCAATCCCACCCATCTCCACCCCCAATCCCTAACCCCACCCCCAATCCTACCCATCTCCACCCCTCGATCCCTAACACCACTCCTAATCCTACCCATCTCTCGCCCTCGGTCCCTAACCCCACCCATCTCCGCCCTCAATCCCTAACCCCACTGCTAATCCTACCCATCTCCACCCCCTTATCCCTAACCCCACCCCAATCTTACCCATCTCCACCCCCCGATCCCTAACCCCACTCCTAACCCAACCCATCTCCGCCCCCTGATCCCTAACCCCACTGCTAATCCTACCCATCTCCACCCCCTTATCCCTAACCCCACCCCAATCTTACCCATCTTCACCCCTCGATCCCTAACCCCACTCCTAATCCTACCCATCTCTCGCCCTCTGGTCCCTAACCCCACCCATCTCCGCCCTCAATCCCTAACCCCACTGCTAATCCTACCCATCTCCACCCCCTTATCCCTAACCCCACCCCAATCTTACCCATCTCCACCCCCGAATCCCTAACCCCACTCCTAATCCTACCCATCTCCGCCCTCTGTCCCTAACCCCACCCATCTCCGCCCTCAATCCCTAACCCCACTGCTAATCCTACCCATCTCCACCCCCTTATCCCTAACCCCACCCCAATCTACCCATCTCCACCCTCTCGATCCCTAACCCCACTCCTAACCCCAACCCATCTCCGCCCCCGATCCCTAACCCCACCACTAAGTTTTTTTGAAAATGATACCGTTAATATATTCATGTAAAACTAGAAAAACTTTTTTTGAAAAAACAAATCGGACAACGTTGTGTGTATGCAAAAAAAAAGAAAAAGAAAGGAGTTTCAGTTTAGTGCTTTTATTGCCCACTTGCATTCGAACGCTTACCATGATATCATCTTCTGCTACAAGAGTGCAGAGGCCTAGACTTGTTGCACACTGGAACACAAAGTCAAGATCAACAGATTGTTAGTCAAATGTTCTGGATTGCAGAACCATTTAATTTCCTATAAAGGCGCAGTAGAGGAACACGGCTGTTTACCGCTTGTCTGGCTTGGATGTTAGCAGTTCCATCATTGAGGATGGTCTTAAATACAGGTTTAAGGGTTTTAAAAACCTCTTCGCTCTCAATCCCAGAACCCAGCTGGATGCACAGGAGACACGCCAGCGAGGCTGCAGCGCACTGCTCCACTCCTTTCCCTGGTTTGCAGACGCAAACAGCCAGCTCAACTTTCAGCACTGATGTCATGGCAACATCTGAAGAAAACGGTCTATTTCCAATTATTCAAATTCACAAATGAAACCAACCTTTCTTCAAGCAGCGCTCAATGCCATCCGTGATGGTCATCCTTCTCTCAGAAATGAACTCGTAGAGGATTTTGGTTGCCATAGCAGTCTTTAGTCCATCAAGGGCACCTTGTCTGGTCTTGGCACTAGAAGGGGAGCATAATTACCCAGTTCAGACCGCAGGAGCAAGCAGAAATGACATCTAGATTATTTTGAATAATCTACAACTACAAGTTTGATTATGAAATCTGAATGAACACAAACCTTTTATCCACTGTGCTGTCGATGTACACCTTCAGTTTGTACTGGAAGTCCTCTTGAGCCATTTCTTCACTTTCACCAGCTGTCAAATAGGATAAGTGATAAGCATAAACGTTCATCTCTAAAATCAAGCCACAAAAAGTCCACAAGAGCCAATGTAGAAATCTAAGGAGACTGTAAATACGTGCCTTCCTCTGCTGCACTGGTTCTTTCACTGAGGCTGCTGCAGTGACTGAGGGTCTCGATAGAGGAGTCTTCATCACTGAACGGCTGGACATTTCCCTGTTGTCCCCCTGTAAAAACAGACCGCAAACTTTAACATTTGTTGACGCCGCCTCATTCTTTAATAACAACCCCTTTGCATAGCTGCATTACATTGTGATGGTTTCAGATTAATGCTAAAAATGTGCGATAAACAGATACAGTCAGACTTAAATGATCAGGAATAATGTATTTATGCACTGTATTCTGCAGGCCCAGGGATATGATGGGAGTTTATGCAGAGCAGGGTATTTGGTGTTGACATGTACAAGTATAAATCACAGTTTTGGGTAAGTTATTCTAAAAAAAAGAAAAAAAAAATTCATTAATTACATCTTAGACAGTGTAATTAGATTACTGTACTAATTACTCACTCTAAAAAGGATGACTTATTAATGCAATTATATCAGAAGTTTATCATCTTTTAGTTCATAAGAATGGTGTTATTTGAAAAAAGTATTTTTTAACTTCCACATTTGATCAGTTTAATACATTCTTGCTGAATTAAAGTATTAATTTATTTTACAAAAATGGTATATCATATTTTATTTAATATATTTCTTTCTTTCTCTCATTTTAGCCCTAAATGCTGACCAACCCTGTAATGACACCTACAAAGAAGTGTGTTTTCCGGATCATTCCAGGTGGTAATATGTTGTGTGTGGTGGTCACTTAAAAAACCACAAAGTCCTTCAGTGTGTATAGTGAATTCAGCCAAGTGTTTTCCTTCCTGGAAAATGCAGATATTTGCAGCAGGTACAAAGTGTCTCGTACTGTTGTTCGGCAAGGTCAGAGGACTCTTACGTAAACAAAACAGCCCCTGTGTGAGATTTCTCAGACAAAAGTAAATATGTTTAGCAGATATAGAAGAGGACAGCGGGTATACAGACAGAAAAACGTGTGGTATGGTGTGAAGAACAGCAGGGTGCCAGAACACAGTCTCTCTCTTTCTCAAAGGTTTGTGCAAAACCAGCGAGCAGATGGACTGAGAACATGTAATAACAGACTACAGACTGATTTATACACGTCTACCCTACAGCTGAAAAATTTGGGCTTCGTGTTCCTGGTTTCTTCTTCTTGTCCTCTATTTGATCCCAAAACAGGCCTGTGTTATGTAAGTGTGACAGCATGGCCTGAAATAACCTCAAAAACACACCGACATCTGACAATGAAAAACATTACAGAAGCGTTTTCCTATTTGACATTTCATAACAAATATCAATTCAATTTATGTATTGATCTTAAGCACAATCAATCATATTTTGTATTGTTGTTGTTAAATCACCCGATTAGATTAGTTGGTTATTAATTAATCATAGTGTACCGTATAAGTATAATCTTAGTTCCATCTGTTAATCTTTTGTCGCTTAATAAATGACATTTGTAATATGACAAGCGGTTTATAGAAACCCCGTTATTTTAAACTAAACATTACCTTAAAATCAAACATCATATTTAAAAACAACACAAACGTACATTTTCGATCGTCCATGGTTCACACTTTGTATTATTCTTTTGTTTGTGTCAAAAGAAAGACACTCCTGGCTGTCAACCAAACCCAGCTGTGTAGTCATGGAAATTGTAGTTCCCGTCCTCCGATTTCATTGCGATTCGACGCGTAAAGAACTACAAATCCCAACATCCTTTTAGCGCAGTAGGCCACAAAAACAACCGGTCATTTGCAGACAATCCCACCCGACTTACCTCTGCCGCTCCTTTTCTTGGCCCGTGGCATCTTGCTTAAATGAGTAGTTCCGCAGATGAAAAATCAACCAATACACGACCAGTTTTTACTATAATGTCTTTTCAGTTGAGTATATTCCAGTGGCACAGTGGAAAGGAAAGAATTGAAAGCGATTCCGGTGTTACACTTGGAGCGCGAGTGATACATTTTCCCTGACAAAGTAGGGCTGCGTCAGCGCGCTGCCGCGGAGCACTTTTATACGACCAGTTGTGACGTGCCTAAATAGGCGTTACCTCACATGGACCTGGATACAGTAGGACCAATCACATTACAGTATACGCTGACGTCCTCCCTATGACAGACTTCCGCCTGGTTTGTATTGGTTGGTTTGTGCTGTCACGTCCTCATGCGGGTTCACGTGTGCACGATACACATAATACAACATGGCGGATTATAATTATTACTATTTATGTCTTCAAAATTGTTTTTGGTTTTTAAACTGATTTTGTTGTTTTTACCTTGTCCCAAATCCAAATGATAAATCCTCTGTTGATGCATGTATGTCGATTATTTCACATTTTACCCATAGACTGTAAAAAATAGATACCAGACAAATAAAATATACAGTTAATTTTTACTTTTATTAACTTAGTGAGAGTGTAAAATATGTATTTAATAGTTTCTTTTATAAAGCTCATAGGACCAAAATTGCCCATAGTTAAATAATCATTTCTGTAGTGCATTTGATGAAAGTCTTACAGTCAAGAAGGAACTGATTGAATTAGGTAGTTTTCATTAGCAAAGACTCCTCTAACCACGTGCAACAGATGATGTAGGTGCAGATTGTGCTGTTTAGCTGCACATGGGCTATCAGTGCAACAGGTTCAAGGCAACTCTGACATTTTTCCAGTTGGCTGGCAAAAGCACTGTGACCTGCATGACTAAAGCCTTAGGTAAGTCATTACACAATTCAGTTCGAAATGGACAATTCCTATTTTGCTGTTTTAATTATAAATGATTTTACTATGTGCATCATCATTATATATATATATATACACTCACCGGCCACTTTATTAGGTACACCTGTCCAACTGCTCGTTAACACTTAATTTCTAAGCAGCCAATCACATGGCGGCAACTCAGTGCATTTAGGCATGTAGACATGGTCAAGACAATCTCCTGCAGTTCAAACCGAGCATCAGTATGGGGAAGAAAGGTGATTTGAGTGACTTTGAACGTGGCATGATTGTTGGTGCCAGAAGGGCTGGTCTGAGTATTTCAAAAACTGCTAATCTACTGGGATTTTCACGCACAACCATCTCTAGGATTTACAGAGAATGGTCCGAAAAAGAAAAAACATCCAGTGAGCGGCAGTTCTGTGGGCGGAAATGCCTCGTTGATGCCAGAGGTCAGAGGAGAATGGCCAGACTGGTTTGAGCTGATAGAAGGGCAACAGTGACTCAAATAACCACCCGTTACAACCAAGGTGGGCAGAAGAGCATCTCTGAACGCACAGTACGTCGAACTTTGAGGCAGATGGGCTACAGCAGCAGAAGACAACACTGGGTGCCACTCCTTTCAGCTAAGAACATGAAACTGAGGCTACAATTTGCACAAGCTCATCGAAATTGGACAATAGAAGATTGGAAAAACGTTGCCTGGTCTGATGAGTCTCGATTTCTGCTGCGACATTTCGGATGGTAGGGTCAGAATTTGGCGTCTACAACATGAAAGCATGGATCCATCCTGCCTTGTATCAACGGTTCAGGCTGGTGGTGGTGGTGTCATGGTGTGGGGAATATTTTCTTGGCACTCTTTGGGCCCCTTGGTACCAATTGAGCATCGTTGCAACGCCACAGCCTACCTGAGTATTGTTGCTGACCATGTCCATCCCTTTATGACTACAATGTACCCAACTTCTGATGGCTACTTTCAGCAGGATAATGCGCCATGTCATAAAGCTGGAATCATCTCAGAATGGTTTCTTGAACATGACGATGAGTTCGCTGTACTCAAATGGCCTCCACAGTCACCAGATCTCAATCCAATAGAGCATCTTTGGGATGTGGTGGAACGGGAGATTCGCATCATGGATGTGCAGCCGACAAATCTGCGGCAACTGTGTGATGCCATCATGTCAATATGGACCAAACTCCCTGAGGAATGCTTCCAGCACCTTGTTGAATCTATGCCACGAAGAATTAGAGGCAGTTCTGAAGGCAAAAGGGGGTCGAACCCGTTACTAGCATGGGGTACATAATAAAGTGGCCGGTGAGTGTATATATATATATATATATATTTTTTTTTTTTGTTAATTCATGTCTTCATTATCTTTAATCAAAATAACTTTCCCTCCCTCTTGCAGTAACATCTCTTCCTTTCTCTGATGACATGTTTACTGGCTTGAGGGCGGAACAACCTGTCACTCACATGAGATCAACCAATAGCAAACCACAAGTATCCAATCCACTGAAATCCAAGTCCCACCCTAAAAAAAATGTCTTGTTACAGAAACCGTTTCAGTCAGATATCACAATAGTGTAAAAAGACTATTGCAGCTTCGGTTTCATTCTGACTTATATCTGACTAATATATGATTCAAAAATATTAAATATATAATATTAGTGTTTAATTTACTTGCCCAAGAAGTGACAAATTTCATCCGCAGCTTCAACTCCACTTATAATGTAGGGGGCGAAGCTTCAGATTCTCAAGAGCATTTGATTGGACAGTGCAGTGTGTCATCAAAATCATTTATCCATATCTGCAGTAGTGAGACTATTAGCTCTGAATGCTTATATCTTCTAAATGTGAATTCTGTTGTGGAGCACACTATAAGGCTAACATATTCATAATAAAAGCCAACTTTTGACTTTAATGGGGACTCAAAGAAAGGACACTAGAGGGTGCTCTTTCAAAATAATTGCACACAATAACACTTTCCAGTGATCTGATATTGTTGCATTATGTATAAAGGGATTCTCTTGATGATTCAACATCAGTCTAATCAAATGTAGGTGACACTTTATTGAACGCAATCCCATTATTTGAAAAAGCCGGCCCAGAGAGAATATTGATATTGCTTTTCCTGACCTTTAGACTGCCTGGGATTTAGATTAACATTGTGTAAAAGTTTTATATTTTAAAATAGCCTACTTTATAAAGGATTATAAACAAACATTCTTCTGCTAACATTGTTAGAATGATCGTTCAAATTTGTTATGTTCTCAAAACATGAGCACAAAAATTTGTATTTATACGTCGTTCATAGAGGTTCATCTGACATTTTTAATGTTAATATGCTTTTTTTTCAGAATACTCATTCAAAAGTAACGTCCCCATAATGATAAAATGGTATGAGTAATGATAAAATGGTAAGTTTCCTCAACATTTGCATCAAACCAAGAAAGGTTGTGAATGTTCAGAAACTTGCAAGTTAACAAAACGTTCTCACAACACATTTTAGTTAGTTCACAAGTACAGAAAGGAACTGAAAAAAAAAGAAATTAGTTATGAATGGGTGTTGGGTCTAAATATATATTCATCCCATATGTAAACTTTGTTGAATAATTGATAACACACCCTGAGGGGCTGCGCAGGGGGTCAGTGAATAACACACTGCTGGTAGAAATCAAAAGATGGCTCCGTAACTCAACAAGCTGCTGGTTTGATGTGCTTTTTTTATGTTCATTAAAATCATTTTAAGTCAGGTGTAGCTACTTGAAGGCATCTCAGCGGGCTGGTAATGCAATATTTCGTTTTAAGTTCGTTCATAAAAAGTTCGTTTTAATGCTTATCGCAATTTTTTTTTCATTCACTCGAAGTTTCGACACTCAAAAAAAGTGTCGACAAGTAAATATTTCTCGTAATTTTTTTCCTTCATGTGTCCATAATTTCTTCCCCACATGATTCTACCAGCAAAAATCAAACACATTCTCTAACATATTGTTCGGACAACCTGATACACTAAATAAAAATACTTCAAGCAGGTGCAGTAATTAAATGTACCCCGACTTTTGCTTGTGGTATTTCGATTTCAAATCTGCTATTGTCGTTCAAGAAATAAAATAGAGGCCGGTGAGATTTTTATTCTCGGATGCTTCATGTTTCATCACTAGGGGGCCGTGATGAAACAAACAGACCAGCTGTCTGCATGCGAGGCGGCAGCATTAACATTTTCATTGTCTGTTTTTTGTTTTGTTGATGAGAGTACAAAATGTTGTCTTGGCAGAAGGTGAGTCTTGGCAGCATTTTCCCGATCATTTTCCAGGTTCCCACTCCTCATGCTGTTTTTCCTGGCATTGCTTTAGACACTTAAAACTTTGAGTAGAACAATTGAATGAATTTCATTTCCTCATCCACTTCGTCCTCCTCTAACATTTTTCCCTATTCTCCGTTGATGCCTTGATGAACATAAATGCGTAAAGACTTCTTCCGGAAGAGTTTATTCAGCCACACGGGGTCACAGATGTCAAACTTTATCTCAGCATATCAGGAAGCAGGTTTACTTTATCAGATATAATTTGCGTTTTAGGGGGTTTGGATTAAATTATACATTCTCATTTTTTGATGTCTCTTTGGGCCAAGGTTACCTTGCTTTGACTGCTCTGGATTGTGTGACTTCCGTCATCTGGTGCAGTTCAGCACTTCATGCACTTCTCTCTTTTTCTCATTGCTGCCCTTGTCATGTCTTTCTGCTGACCCACAGAAAGGGAGGTTTGTCTTTGGAGTGAGAGAAGGAAAAGGCAGACTGATTGATCTTGCAGAATAACCACAAATCTCAGCCACCATGCGATCATGTTCCCGAAACAACATGATGAAAATAAAAATTACGCAGATCTGAAAAACACGTGTGCTTGTAAAAACAATATTCCACATGCATTATGGACAATTTCAGCAACATGAAGTGGTCAGGCCCTGTCGAATCTGTATGTTTCTTTCCATTACTTTGAAAACCACATCATCTGACAAGACCGCTTGTCTGTACAGAACAGTGCCACCAGGCAGACCACAAGATTTCTGCGTTCATTCAGAGCAGGTCTGTGTCTTCTGCATTGACTTGATGCCCCTGTACTGACAGCACGGAAGCGGCCCATCACAATGTGCATCCATTTTTAAAGCGCTCGCCAAGACTGCCTTAAATAATATATTCTGTTAGAGAAGGGGGCTGCATTCTTTCATTTCGGACTCTCTACTTACAGATAAAGATGTACACTCACCTAAAGGATTATTAGGAACACCACATCCCAAAGATGCTCTATTGGGTTGAGATCTGGTGACTGTGGGCCATTTTAGTACAGTGAACTCGTTGTCATGTTCAAGAAACCAATTTGAGATGATTCAAGCTTTGTGACATGGTGCATTATCCTGCTGGAAGTAGCCATCAGAGGATGAGTTTGTGGTGGCCATAAAGGGATGGACATGGTCAGAAACAATGCTCAGGTAGGCCGTGGCATTTAAATGATGCCCAATTGACACTAAGGGGCCTAAAGTGTGCCAAGAAAACATCCCCCACACCATTACACCACCACCACCAGCCTGCACAGTGGTAACAAGACATGATGGATCCATGTTCTCATTCTGTTTATGCCAAATTCTGACTCTACCATCTGAATGTCTCAACAGAAATTGAGACTCATCAGATCAGAGACTCACGTGACGTCTGGCACCAACAACCATGCCACGCTCAAAATTAAATCACCTTTCTTTCCCATTCTGACATTCAGTTTGGAGTTCAGGAGATTGTCTTGACCACGACCACACCCCTAAATGCATTGAAGCAACTGCCATGTGATTGGTTGATTAGATAATTGCATTAATGAGAAATTGAACAGGCATTCCTAATAATACTTTAGGTGAGTGTACATCAAGAAAACATCTATAAAAAGAGTCAGTGTTTAAGAAATCAATGCGAGTAGGCGGGGATCGATGGTTTATAGCATTTCCATTTCGGGATATCCATTTTGGAAACCAAAAAATTCACAAGAATCTGTGAGCAAATGGACGGATGTGATGCTTCTTTGTTATAGTTTCTGTTCTGCTTCTCTCAGGCTGTGACGTCTTGGATAAACCGCAGCAGGGGCACAATAACTGTTCATTGATTCAGATATACAGCAGTGATAACAGAGAAGAGCATTTTCATTTGTGTGCTTCATTTCAATTATTCATTTCAATATTTGTTGTGAGAAGCTTTTGCGGGAATGTTGGTTTTCTATGTGTTGCCTGGCAACCTGATTTTACATGTAATAAGGAAAAAGCTATAACCAAGGATGACATCCATCTATTCAAATATGAATGAGCAAGAGGTGTTAGGAAATCTCTCTATCGCTCTCAGCTGATAAAAGTGATTTAACTACATCTCACGCAGTAAAAATCAATGAATTGAGTAATGCAGAATTATCTTGGAAATCAAATATACACATAATGAATATGCTAAAGTAAAAGTGTTTTTACTCGGGAAAAATGTACAAATATTACATTGCCAAAGTAGCCGTCTGGTGCTAATTTTTGTTGCATGTTTTGTTTTTTCAGAGCTTCTAATGTCATTGAAATGGCACAGGACTTGAGACAGGTTTCGGCACTTGCTATGTGAATGATACTAGAAAAGATTCCCGTCTCATCTGATGAGACGGGAATCTTTTCTAGTATCATTCACATAGCAAGTGCCGAAACCTGTCTCAAGTCCTGTGCCATTTCAATGACATTAGAAGCTCTGAAAAAACAAAACATGCAACAAAAATTAGCACCAGACGGCTACTTTGGCAATGTAATATTTGTACATTTTTCCCGAGTAAAAACACTTTTACTTTAGCATATTCATTATGTGTATATTTGATTTCCAAGATAATTCTGCATTACTCAATTCATTGATTTTTACTGCGTGAGATGTAGTTAAATCACTTTTATCAGCTGAGAGCGATAGAGAGATTTCCTAACACCTCTTGCTCATTCATATTTGAATAGATGGATGTCATCCTTGGTTATAGCTTTTTCCTTATTACATGTAAAATCAGGTTGCCAGGCAACACATAGAAAACCAACATTCCCGCAAAAGCTTCTCACAACAAATATTGAAATGAATAATTGAAATGAAGCACACAAATGAAAATGCTCTTCTCTGTTATCACTGCTGTATATCTGAATCAATGAACAGTTATTGTGCCCTGCTGCGGTTTATCCAAGACGTCACAGCCTGAGAGAAGCAGAACAGAAACTATAACAAAGAAGCATCACATCCGTCCATTTGCTCACAGATTCTTGTGAATTTTTTGGTTTCCAAAATGGATATCCCGAAATGGAAATGCTATAAACCATCGATCCCCGCCTACTCGCATTGATTTCTTAAACACTGACTCTTTTTATAGATGTTTTCTTGATGTACACTCACCTAAAGTATTATTAGGAATGCCTGTTCAATTTCTCATTAATGCAATTATCTAATCAACCAATCACATGGCAGTTGCTTCAATGCATTTAGGGTGTGGTCGTGGTCAAGACAATCTCCTGAACTCCAAACTGAATGTCAGAATGGGAAAGAAAGGTGATTTAATTTTGAGCGTGGCATGGTTGTTGGTGCCAGACGTCACGTGAGTCTCTGATCTGATGAGTCTCAATTTCTGTTGAGACATTCAGATGGTAGAGTCAGAATTTGGCATAAACAGAATGAGAACATGGATCCATCATGTCTTGTTACCACTGTGCAGGCTGGTGGTGGTGGTGTAATGGTGTGGGGGATGTTTTCTTGGCACACTTTAGGCCCCTTAGTGTCAATTGGGCATCATTTAAATGCCACGGCCTACCTGAGCATTGTTTCTGACCATGTCCATCCCTTTATGGCCACCACAAACTCATCCTCTGATGGCTACTTCCAGCAGGATAATGCACCATGTCACAAAGCTTGAATCATCTCAAATTGGTTTCTTGAACATGACAACGAGTTCACTGTACTAAAATGGCCCACAGTCACCAGATCTCAACCCAATAGAGCATCTTTGGGATGTGGTGTTCCTAATAATCCTTTAGGTGAGTGTACATCTTTATCTGTAAGTAGAGAGTCCGAAAATGAAAGAATGCAGCCCCCTTCTCTAACAGAATATATTATTTAAGGCAGTCTTGGCGAGCGCTTTAAAAATGGATGCACATTGTGATGGGCCGCTCTCGTGCTGTCAGTACAGGGGCATCAAGTCAATGCAGAAGACACAGACCTGCTCTGAATGAACGCAGAAATCTTGTGGTCTGCCTGGTGGCACTGTTCTGTACAGACAAGCGGTCTTGTCAGATGATGTGGTTTTCAAAGTAATGGAAAGAAACATACAGATTCGACAGGGCCTGACCACTTCATGTTGCTGAAATTGTCCATAATGCATGTGGAATATTGTTTTTACAAGCACACGTGTTTTTCAGATCTGCGTAATTTTTATTTTCATCATGTTGTTTCGGGAACATGATCGCATGGTGGCTGAGATTTGTGGTTATTCTGCAAGATCAATCAGTCTGCCTTTTCCTTCTCTCACTCCAAAGACAAACCTCCCTTTCTGTGGGTCAGCAGAAAGACATGACAAGGGCAGCAATGAGAAAAAGAGAGAAGTGCATGAAGTGCTGAACTGCACCAGATGACGGAAGTCACACAATCCAGAGCAGTCAAAGCAAGGTAACCTTGGCCCAAAGAGACATCAAAAAAATGAGAATGTATAATTTAAATCCAAACCCCCTAAAACGCAAATTATATCTGATAAAGTAAACCTGCTTCCTGATATGCTGAGATAAAGTTTGACATCTGTGACCCGTGTGGCTGAATAAACTCTTCCGGAAGAAGTCTTTACGCATTTATGTTCATCAAGGCATCAACGGAGAATAGGGAAAAATGTTAGAGGAGGACGAAGTGGATGAGGAAATGAAATTCATTCAATTGTTCTACTCAAAGTTTTAAGTGTCTAAAGCAATGCCAGGAAAAACAGCATGAGGAGTGGGAACCTGGAAAATGATCGGGAAAATGCTGCCAAGACTCACCTTCTGCCAAGACAACATTTTGTACTCTCATCAACAAAACAAAAAACAGACAATGAAAATGTTAATGCTGCCGCCTCGCATGCAGACAGCTGGTCTGTTTGTTTCATCACGGCCCCCTAGTGATGAAACATGAAGCATCCGAGAATAAAAATCTCACCGGCCTCTATTTTTATTTCTTTGAACGACAATAGCAGATTTGAAATCGAAATACCACAAGCAAAAGTCGGGGTACATTTAATTACTGCACCTGCTTGAAGTATTTTTATTTAGTGTATCAGGTTGTCCGAACAATATGTTAGAGAATGTGTTTGATTTTTGCTGGTAGAATCATGTGGGGAAGAAATTATGGACACATGAAGGAAAAAAATTACGAGAAATATTTACTTGTCGACACTTTTTTTGAGTGTCGAAACTTCGAGTGAATGAAAAAAAAATTGCGATAAGCATTAAAACGAACTTTTTATGAACGAACTTAAAACGAAATATTGCATTACCAGCCCGCTGAGATGCCTTCAAGTAGCTACACCTGACTTAAAATGATTTTAATGAACATAAAAAAAGCACATCAAACCAGCAGCTTGTTGAGTTACGGAGCCATCTTTTGATTTCTACCAGCAGTGTGTTATTCACTGACCCCCTGCGCAGCCCCTCAGGGTGTGTTATCAATTATTCAACAAAGTTTACATATGGGATGAATATATATTTAGACCCAACACCCATTCATAACTAATTTCTTTTTTTTTCAGTTCCTTTCTGTACTTGTGAACTAACTAAAATGTGTTGTGAGAACGTTTTGTTAACTTGCAAGTTTCTGAACATTCACAACCTTTCTTGGTTTGATGCAAATGTTGAGGAAACTTACCATTTTATCATTACTCATACCATTTTATCATTATGGGGACGTTACTTTTGAATGAGTATTCTGAAAAAAAGCATATTAACATTAAAAATGTCAGATGAACCTCTATGAACGACGTATAAATACAAATTTTTGTGCTCATGTTTTGAGAACATAACAAATTTGAACGATCATTCTAACAATGTTAGCAGAAGAATGTTTGTTTATAATCCTTTATAAAGTAGGCTATTTTAAAATATAAAACTTTTACACAATGTTAATCTAAATCCCAGGCAGTCTAAAGGTCAGGAAAAGCAATATCAATATTCTCTCTGGGCCGGCTTTTTCAAATAATGGGATTGCGTTCAATAAAGTGTCACCTACATTTGATTAGACTGATGTTGAATCATCAAGAGAATCCCTTTATACATAATGCAACAATATCAGATCACTGGAAAGTGTTATTGTGTGCAATTATTTTGAAAGAGCACCCTCTAGTGTCCTTTCTTTTGAGTCCCCATTAAAGTCAAAAGTTGGCTTTTATTATGAATATGTTAGCCTTATAGTGTGCTCCACAACAGAATTCACATTTAGAAGATATAAGCATTCAGAGCTAATAGTCTCACTACTGCAGATATGGATAAATGATTTTGATGACACACTGCACTGTCCAATCAAATGCTCTTGAGAATCTGAAGCTTCGCCCCCTACATTATAAGTGGAGTTGAAGCTGCGGATGAAATTTGTCACTTCTTGGGCAAGTAAATTAAACACTAATATTATATATTTAATATTTTTGAATCATATATTAGTCAGATATAAGTCAGAATGAAACCGAAGCTGCAATAGTCTTTTTACACTATTGTGATATCTGACTGAAACGGTTTCTGTAACAAGACATTTTTTTTAGGGTGGGACTTGGATTTCGTGGATTGGATACTTGTGGTTTGCTATTGGTTGATCTCATGTGAGTGACAGGTTGTTCCGCCCTCAAGCCAGTAAACATGTCATCAGAGAAAGGAAGAGATGTTACTGCAAGAGGGAGGGAAAGTTATTTTGATTAAAGATAATGAAGACATGAATTAACAAAAAAAAAAATATATATATATATATATATACACTCACCGGCCACTTTATTATGTACCCCATGCTAGTAACGGGTTGCAACCCCTTTTGCCTTCAGAACTGCCTCTAATTCTTCGTGGCATAGATTCAACAAGGTGCTGGAAGCATTCCTCAGGGAGTTTGGTCCATATTGACATGATGGCATCACACAGTTGCCGCAGATTTGTCGGCTGCACATCCATGATGCGAATCTCCCGTTCCACCACATCCCAAAGATGCTCTATTGGATTGAGATCTGGTGACTGTGGAGGCCATTTGAGTACAGCGAACTCATCGTCATGTTCAAGAAACCATTCTGAGATGATTCCAGCTTTATGACATGGCGCATTATCCTGCTGAAAGTAGCCATCAGAAGTTGGGTACATTGTAGTCATAAAGGGATGGACATGGTCAGCAACAATACTCAGGTAGGCTGTGGCGTTGCAACGATGCTCAATTGGTACCAAGGGGCCCAAAGAGTGCCAAGAAAATATTCCCCACACCATGACACCACCACCACCAGCCTGAACCGTTGATACAAGGCAGGATGGATCCATGCTTTCATGTTGTAGACGCCAAATTCTGACCCTACCATCCGAAATGTCGCAGCAGAAATCGAGACTCATCAGACCAGGCAACGTTTTTCCAATCTTCTATTGTCCAATTTCGATGAGCTTGTGCAAATTGTAGCCTCAGTTTCATGTTCTTAGCTGAAAGGAGTGGCACCCGATGTTGTCTTCTGCTGCTGTAGCCCATCTGCCTCAAAGTTCGACGTACTGTGCGTTCAGAGATGCTCTTCTGCCCACCTTGGTTGTAACGGGTGGTTATTTGAGTCACTGTTGCCCTTCTATCAGCTCAAACCAGTCTGGCCATTCTCCTCTGACCTCTGGCATCAACGAGGCATTTCCGCCCACAGAACTGCCGCTCACTGGATGTTTTTTCTTTTTCGGACCATTCTCTGTAAATCCTAGAGATGGTTGTGCGTGAAAATCCCAGTAGATTAGCAGTTTTTGAAATACTCAGACCAGCCCTTCTGGCACCAACAATCATGCCACGTTCAAAGTCACTCAAATCACCTTTCTTCCCCATACTGATGCTCGGTTTGAACTGCAGGAGATTGTCTTGACCATGTCTACATGCCTAAATGCACTGAGTTGCCGCCATGTGATTGGCTGCTTAGAAATTAAGTGTTAACGAGCAGTTGGACAGGTGTACCTAATAAAGTGGCCGGTGAGTGTATATATATATATATAATGATGATGCACATAGTAAAATCATTTATAATTAAAACAGCAAAATAGGAATTGTCCATTTCGAACTGAATTGTGTAATGACTTACCTAAGGCTTTAGTCATGCAGGTCACAGTGCTTTTTGCCAGCCAACTGGAAAAATGTCAGAGTTGCCTTGAACCTGTTGCACTGATAGCCCATGTGCAGCTAAACAGCACAATCTGCACCTACATCATCTGTTGCACGTGGTTAGAGGAGTCTTTGCTAATGAAAACTACCTAATTCAATCAGTTCCTTCTTGACTGTAAGACTTTCATCAAATGCACTACAGAAATGATTATTTAACTATGGGCAATTTTGGTCCTATGAGCTTTATAAAAGAAACTATTAAATACATATTTTACACTCTCACTAAGTTAATAAAAGTAAAAATTAACTGTATATTTTATTTGTCTGGTATCTATTTTTTACAGTCTATGGGTAAAATGTGAAATAATCGACATACATGCATCAACAGAGGATTTATCATTTGGATTTGGGACAAGGTAAAAACAACAAAATCAGTTTAAAAACCAAAAACAATTTTGAAGACATAAATAGTAATAATTATAATCCGCCATGTTGTATTATGTGTATCGTGCACACGTGAACCCGCATGAGGACGTGACAGCACAAACCAACCAATACAAACCAGGCGGAAGTCTGTCATAGGGAGGACGTCAGCGTATACTGTAATGTGATTGGTCCTACTGTATCCAGGTCCATGTGAGGTAACGCCTATTTAGGCACGTCACAACTGGTCGTATAAAAGTGCTCCGCGGCAGCGCGCTGACGCAGCCCTACTTTGTCAGGGAAAATGTATCACTCGCGCTCCAAGTGTAACACCGGAATCGCTTTCAATTCTTTCCTTTCCACTGTGCCACTGGAATATACTCAACTGAAAAGACATTATAGTAAAAACTGGTCGTGTATTGGTTGATTTTTCATCTGCGGAACTACTCATTTAAGCAAGATGCCACGGGCCAAGAAAAGGAGCGGCAGAGGTAAGTCGGGTGGGATTGTCTGCAAATGACCGGTTGTTTTTGTGGCCTACTGCGCTAAAAGGATGTTGGGATTTGTAGTTCTTTACGCGTCGAATCGCAATGAAATCGGAGGACGGGAACTACAATTTCCATGACTACACAGCTGGGTTTGGTTGACAGCCAGGAGTGTCTTTCTTTTGACACAAACAAAAGAATAATACAAAGTGTGAACCATGGACGATCGAAAATGTACGTTTGTGTTGTTTTTAAATATGATGTTTGATTTTAAGGTAATGTTTAGTTTAAAATAACGGGGTTTCTATAAACCGCTTGTCATATTACAAATGTCATTTATTAAGCGACAAAAGATTAACAGATGGAACTAAGATTATACTTATACGGTACACTATGATTAATTAATAACCAACTAATCTAATCGGGTGATTTAACAACAACAATACAAAATATGATTGATTGTGCTTAAGATCAATACATAAATTGAATTGATATTTGTTATGAAATGTCAAATAGGAAAACGCTTCTGTAATGTTTTTCATTGTCAGATGTCGGTGTGTTTTTGAGGTTATTTCAGGCCATGCTGTCACACTTACATAACACAGGCCTGTTTTGGGATCAAATAGAGGACAAGAAGAAGAAACCAGGAACACGAAGCCCAAATTTTTCAGCTGTAGGGTAGACGTGTATAAATCAGTCTGTAGTCTGTTATTACATGTTCTCAGTCCATCTGCTCGCTGGTTTTGCACAAACCTTTGAGAAAAGAGAGACTGTGTTCTGGCACCCTGCTGTTCTTCACACCATACCACACGTTTTTCTGTCTGTATACCCGCTGTCCTCTTCTATATCTGCTAAACATATTTACTTTTGTCTGAGAAATCTCACACAGGGGCTGTTTTGTTTACGTAAGAGTCCTCTGACCTTGCCGAACAACAGTACGAGACACTTTGTACCTGCTGCAAATATCTGCATTTTCCAGGAAGGAAAACACTTGGCTGAATTCACTATACACACTGAAGGACTTTGTGGTTTTTTAAGTGACCACCACACACAACATATTACCACCTGGAATGATCCGGAAAACACACTTCTTTGTAGGTGTCATTACAGGGTTGGTCAGCATTTAGGGCTAAAATGAGAGAAAGAAAGAAATATATTAAATAAAATATGATATACCATTTTTGTAAAATAAATTAATACTTTAATTCAGCAAGAATGTATTAAACTGATCAAATGTGGAAGTTAAAAAATACTTTTTTCAAATAACACCATTCTTATGAACTAAAAGATGATAAACTTCTGATATAATTGCATTAATAAGTCATCCTTTTTAGAGTGAGTAATTAGTACAGTAATCTAATTACACTGTCTAAGATGTAATTAATGAATTTTTTTTTTCTTTTTTTTAGAATAACTTACCCAAAACTGTGATTTATACTTGTACATGTCAACACCAAATACCCTGCTCTGCATAAACTCCCATCATATCCCTGGGCCTGCAGAATACAGTGCATAAATACATTATTCCTGATCATTTAAGTCTGACTGTATCTGTTTATCGCACATTTTTAGCATTAATCTGAAACCATCACAATGTAATGCAGCTATGCAAAGGGGTTGTTATTAAAGAATGAGGCGGCGTCAACAAATGTTAAAGTTTGCGGTCTGTTTTTACAGGGGGACAACAGGGAAATGTCCAGCCGTTCAGTGATGAAGACTCCTCTATCGAGACCCTCAGTCACTGCAGCAGCCTCAGTGAAAGAACCAGTGCAGCAGAGGAAGGCACGTATTTACAGTCTCCTTAGATTTCTACATTGGCTCTTGTGGACTTTTTGTGGCTTGATTTTAGAGATGAACGTTTATGCTTATCACTTATCCTATTTGACAGCTGGTGAAAGTGAAGAAATGGCTCAAGAGGACTTCCAGTACAAACTGAAGGTGTACATCGACAGCACAGTGGATAAAAGGTTTGTGTTCATTCAGATTTCATAATCAAACTTGTAGTTGTAGATTATTCAAAATAATCTAGATGTCATTTCTGCTTGCTCCTGCGGTCTGAACTGGGTAATTATGCTCCCCTTCTAGTGCCAAGACCAGACAAGGTGCCCTTGATGGACTAAAGACTGCTATGGCAACCAAAATCCTCTACGAGTTCATTTCTGAGAGAAGGATGACCATCACGGATGGCATTGAGCGCTGCTTGAAGAAAGGTTGGTTTCATTTGTGAATTTGAATAATTGGAAATAGACCGTTTTCTTCAGATGTTGCCATGACATCAGTGCTGAAAGTTGAGCTGGCTGTTTGCGTCTGCAAACCAGGGAAAGGAGTGGAGCAGTGCGCTGCAGCCTCGCTGGCGTGTCTCCTGTGCATCCAGCTGGGTTCTGGGATTGAGAGCGAAGAGGTTTTTAAAACCCTTAAACCTGTATTTAAGACCATCCTCAATGATGGAACTGCTAACATCCAAGCCAGACAAGCGGTAAACAGCCGTGTTCCTCTACTGCGCCTTTATAGGAAATTAAATGGTTCTGCAATCCAGAACATTTGACTAACAATCTGTTGATCTTGACTTTGTGTTCCAGTGTGCAACAAGTCTAGGCCTCTGCACTCTTGTAGCAGAAGATGATATCATGGTAAGCGTTCGAATGCAAGTGGGCAATAAAAGCACTAAACTGAAACTCCTTTTCTTTCTTTTTTTTTGCATACACACAACGTTGTCCGATTTGTTTTTTCAAAAAAAGTTTTTCTAGTTTACATGAATATATTAACGGTATCATTTTCAAAAAAACTTAGTGGTGGGGTTAGGGATCGGGGGCGGAGATGGGTTGGGGTTAGGAGTGGGGTTAGGGATCGGGGGGTGGAGATGGGTGAGATTGGGGTGGGGTTAGGGATAAGGGGGTGGAGATGGGTAGGATTAGCAGTGGGGTTAGGGATTGAGGGCGGAGATGGGTGGGGTTAGGGACAGAGGGCGAGAGATGGGTAGGATTAGGAGTGGGGTTAGGGATCGGGGGTGGAGATGGGTAAGATTGGGGTGGGGTTAGGGATAAGGGGGTGGAGATGGGTAGGATTAGCAGTGGGGTTAGGGATTGAGGGCGGAGATGGGTGGGGTTAGGGACCAGAGGGCGAGAGATGGGTAGATTAGGAGTGGGGTTAGGGATCGGGAGGTGAAGATGGGTAAGATTGGGGTGGGGTTAGGGATAAGGGGGTGGAGATGGGTAGGATTAGCAGTGGGGTTAGGGATCGGAGGGCGGAGATGGGTTGGGTTAGGAGTGGGGTTAGGGATCGGGGGGTGGAGATGGGTAAGATTGAGGTGGGGTTAGGGATAAGGGGGTGGAGATGGGTAGGATTAGCAGTGGGGTTCAGGGATTGAGGGCGGAGATGGGTGGGGTTAGGGACCGAGGGCGGAAGATGGGTAGGATTAGGAGTGGTGTTAGGGATCGGGGTGGAGATGGGTAGGATTGGGGGTGGGGTTAGGGATCGGGGGTGGAGATGGGTGGGATTGGGGGTGGGGTTAGGGATAAGGGGGCGGAGATGGATGAGGATTAGCAGTGGGGTTAGGGATCAGAGGGTGGAGATGGGTAGGATTGGGGGTGGGGTTAGAGATAAGGGGTGGAGATGGGTAGAGATTAAGGGGTTAGGGATCAGGGGGGCAGAGATGGGTAGAATTAGGGGTGGGGTTATGGGATCAGAGGGCGAGAGATGGGTAGGATTAGGGAGTGGGGTTAGGGATCGGGGGTGGAGATGGGTGGGATTAGGGGTGGGGTTAGGGATCGAGGGGGTGGAGATGGGTGGGATTGGGGGTGGGGTTAGGGATAGGGGGTGGAGATGGGTGGGATTGAGGGGTGGGGTTAGGGATCAGGGGGTGGAGATGGGTGGGATTGAGGGGTGGGGTTAGGGATAAGGGGGCGGAGATGGGTAGGATTAGGCAGTGGGGTTAGGGATCGAGGGGTGGAGATGGGTAGGATTGGCGGTGGGGTTAGGGATAAGGGGTGGAGATGGGTAGGATTAGCAGTGGGATTAGGGATCGGAGGGTGGAGATGGGTAGGATTAGGAGTGGGGTTAGGGATCAAGGGTGAAGATGGGTAGGATTGGGGGTGGGGTTAGGGATAAGGGGGTGGAGATGGGTAGGATTAAGCAGTGGGGTTAGGGTTTAGAAGGTGGAGATGGGTAGGATTGGGGGTGGGGTTAGGGATAAGGGGGTGGAGATGGGTGAGATTAGGGATTAGGGGGCAGAGATGGGTAGAATTAGGGGTGGGGTTATGGATGGAGGGCGGAGATGGGTAGGATTAGGAGTGGGGTTAGGGGTAGAGAGGGTGGAGATGGGTGGGATTGGGGGTGGGGTTAGGGATAAGGGGGCGGAGATGGGTAGGATTAGCAGTGGGGTTCAGGGATCAGAGGTGGAGATGGGTAGGATTGGGGGTGGGGTTAGGGATAAGGGGGTGGAGATGGGTAGGATTGGGGGTGGGATTAGGGATAAGGGGGTGGAGATGGGTAGGATTAGCAGTGGCATTAGGGATCGAAGGGTGGAGATGGGTAGGATTAGGAGTGGGGTTAGGGATTGGAGGGTGGAGATGGGTAGATTGGGGGTGAGGTTAGGGATAAGGGGGTGGAGATGGGTAGGATTAGCAGTGGGATTAGGGATCGAGGGTGGAGATGGGTAGGATTGGGGGTGGGGTTAGGGATAAGGGGTGGAGATGGTGGGATTAGGAGTAGGGTTAGGGATCAGGGGGCGGAGATGGGTAGGATTAGGGGTTAGGGATAAGGGGGCGGAGATGGGTAGGATTAGGGGTGGGGTTAGGCATAAGGGGCGGATATTTGTTGATTTAATGATCAAGTCAAAGTGGTTCTGGAGTAAACCGTAAACATGTTGAAGGGTTTCACAATTGACTCAAAGCTGATGGTTGTCACCTCTAGGATGTGTATGCCACTATGGAGTGTTTTGAGAGCCTCTTCACCCATTCATACGGTCAGAGAAGATGGAAGCAGACCTTCTGTGAATCCTCAGACCACACAGCTCCACACGAATGCTCTCTTGTCCTGGGCTCTACTGCTGACCATCTGCACCAGCAGCCACATCAGAGACATTGCACAAAAGTAAGTGCAGGAAAACACAGTTTTATGCCTTCGCTCCTTCATGGTACTGGTCTTTCAGGAGACTTTTGGACCTACAACTACGATACAACTTCCTTCCAGGTTTATTCTAATAAGCATATGCTACTGTTTTTCAGACATCTGGCTAAACTTCCACGTCTGTTGGAGAATGACGATGTCAACATGAGGATTGCTGCTGGGGAAGGCCATCGCCCTCCTGTTTGAGCTCATCAGAGACGTCGGACCCTGTAAGTTGTGTAATTATTTAATTAATTGGATTTATTTAAATAAATAATACTAATAAAATTAATTTACATTTACATTTTTTTATGTTATTTTATTAAGGGTGTAACGATTTGGTTTATATCATGGTTTTAGGGTCACAGTTTTGGTACCGTTTCGGTATGTGCTATGTTCAGGAACAATAGGACTACTGTCGAATAAAACTAAAGAAAATAAGAACAAATAATCACTACAAAACTAAAAGTAATAGCACAAATAAATAACAAGCAAAAATACAAATGAGTAAGTCTAACAGTAGTTTTCCGGTACAGAAATTGAATAATCAAATATGAAATATTGCATATAATCTTCACTGTATAAATTAAATTGATTTTTCTTAAAATTATAAAAGTTATTCATTCAAGAGCAATGAGTGCTTTCTTTTGGTCTTTTGCTTGATTAACATTAAAAACAGGCCACATCAGGAATATTAGGCTGCTGTCACTTTAAGACACAATGCACAGATCCTATATACTGATACTGTTTACGTTCACTAAAGACATAATTGACTGTTTACTGGGATACTCTGACAAAGTTGCACAAATTATGCAAACATGAACGTTTAAACGCAAGACTTACTCAATTTAGTATTGACTCGCTGTTGTGCACGCTTCGGATAACTTCACGCAGCGTGCGTATATTAATTAATGTGACGTATTAAAATAACACATTTGTATAATTGACTTGTTTTAATAGTTCATTAAATTTTAATAATTTGCAAATGACTAATTTCCTTTGCCCACTCAGGAGTTTGATCATGACGACTGGGAGTCGTTGTGTGTGAAGCTGAATGCATTAGCCACTGACTGCAACAAACATCGGAGCCAAGAATGATAAGAGGAAGCAAAGATCCGTCTTTCGAGATGTCCTCAAGGCAGTAGAGGTGAGACGGGAACTGAATAATTGACAGGAGACTCGTGGGTGCTGTAGTTCAGACTCTGACGTCTCTTCTGTGTCGGGAACAGGAAGGGGATTTTCAGAGCGAGACGATCCGCTTCGGCACAGAGCGTATGGTCATCGACAGCTGGGTGAGGAAGAGGACTTATGACACCTTCAGAGAGTTTGTCAGGCTCCGGGATGAACTTCCATCTACAGGTAAAGCTCTCAGATGTTGAGAATACATCCTGAAAGGGAATCTTCAAAGTATTTTAGAAGTGTAATTTTCTGACCGCAGGCCAACGAGTTCATAAGAGATGTGTTTGAACTGGGACCACCGATGTTGATCGATTCTGCCGCTCTGAAAGCCATGAAGAGCTCCAGACTGAGAGAGTAAGCAAGCGCTTTCTTTTCTTTCTGTACTGCGTTTTAAGATTTACTTATGTAAATTCTATTTGTTTTTATAGCACCTCTATAATGCAGCAGCGTTTAAAGCTCGAACCAAGGCCAGGAACAAGTTTCGGGGACAAAAGGGTGGATGTCGGCGAGTTTAGGAAGTTTTGTAAAGCACATCACATTTATTTTCTTCTTTCATTTAAGTGTTTCTATTCTTCACATTCCTAACATAGTCTTTTTTATATACATCTACATTTAAATGTTAATGTTTCCTATCCATAAATTCACTAAATCATCCTAGACTCTAATGTATGTCTGTATTTAAGTGGTGTTTGGTTCACTAATGTTTTTGTGTACTTGTAGGTTATGTATTGTACAGTATTTATGACTCTTTTGTGTCGGTACTGTAGTTCGCAGGGCTGTGCATTTAAAAAACACCAAAAAGATGAATAAAGTTAGATGAAGTTGATTTCCCCTATTCAAAAGTCCTGGGTTGTTTTCTTCAGTATGTGTCATGACGGATGTCTCATTTTAATAAGACGAGACACCTTGAACTCTTGCAGAAGTGGTTCAATTAGACATCCTGAACCTCCTATGCCCTTTCTGCTGTCGGTTTGCTTCATTCACAGTTGTCATGGACACCGATCCACTCAAGCTGATGTAACCAGTGGATGTTTTGTAAGAAAGCATAAATGTCAGCACAACATGACAAGCTGACATGGACATGAGGTATTGCTGCGTTCACGCCATGTCGTGATTACCAACAACACGTGACGTTTATATCCGGAGCAGTTACGTCCTCGGACTGGAAAGTGTTTCTTTGGCAACATTATCAATGCCTAAATGAATCTGCAAAGGTCAGGTGGTACAAGTAGAAGCTCTCCGTAAATTCCCATTTTTACAAGCTGTAGTTACGAGTTCTACGAACGCTTTTACAAGTTGAAATGGTAATTGCTGTGATTACATGGCGTTAACTCATATTATCACCCAAAGACTCTTCCATGATTATGAATGACTGCTATTCTCAACATCCCTGATGTAAAACATGCACTTACTGTTACATTGCATTCTGGAAGATATACAGGTGTATTGTCTATTTACATTATGTGACTTTTTTTTAGTTTTTTGTTAAAACATTTTACAGTCAAAGTAGTGTTATTTCATATTTTAGCACTATCTAAATGAGAAATGTTGCCTTGACAACTAGCTTAAAGTATTTTATTTCAGTCAATGTTTATTTCATTTTTAAGTACTTCAAATATATTTTAGTTTGTTAACGATAATAACCAACAGCCTTTAAAGCAGGGGTTCTCAACTCCAGTCCTCCTGATTCAGATCCTCAGGATAGGATGAGACTCTATGTCTATCCTAAGCGAGCTGAGGATCTGAATCAGGTGTGTAAGTAGGGAGACATACACAATATGCAGAGCAGTGGGTCCCAAGGACTGGAGTTGAGAACCACTGCTTTAAGGGACATGAAAACTTAGGCCAGGCCATTCTGTTGGCCTGCTTACTCATTATGCCATATTAATGAGCTGATGTTTTGTTAATTGGAGGCAAGGACTACAGGAAAAGACCTCCTTTTGCTCCTCTGACACATAATTGGTTTCACTGGTTAATTTTGATATTTAATTATAGCTGTTACCGGCCCACGTGATCCTCCTTTACATTCACAAAAGTTGTAGGTTGAATTTGGAATAGCATACTGCAGTGGTTCTCAACTGCTCTGCACATTTTGTATGTCTCTCTTATCTGACACACTCAGTTCAGTTCATAGAGTCTATCCTAACGAGCTGAGGATCTGAATCAGGTGTGTTAAATAAGGGAGACATACACAATATGCAGAGCAGTGGGTCCAGAGGACTGGAGTTGAAAACCACTACTGCATATATGTTAGTTAATGGAATAAACAGAGTATGCAAGTACGCTTTTCCAAATTATTATTTTTTTTCAGACGGAAATACTAGCTTAGTACATACCAGGTTTTTACAGGTAACTTAACTTAAACTAAATCCATAATAATAATAATAATAATCAACACTTTCATGCATGCATTATAAACCATAGTCAGGATTTGTTTTTCCTCAACTGCAGTGGAAAAGCAAACAGAGCCAAAGTAAAGTGAGCCGAACTGAGTAGTTCAAAAATTAAAATTATGTCAGTTTTTACTCACCCTCATGTTGTTCCAAACCCGTAAGACCTTCGTTCATCTTCAGAACACGAATTGAGATATCTTTGATGAAATCTGAGAGCTGGATCTCTCCTGCATACTAGTCCAAAGGCTTCTTGAGGAATTGAAACTTGCCAACCTCGGAAAGTTATTGAAGACATCGTTAAAATAGTCCAAGTGACTACAGCGGCTCAATCTTAATATAAAGGAGTAGTTCACTTTTATAAAAACTGATAGTTTACTCACCCCATGTCATCCAAGATGTCCATGTCTTCCTTCTTCAGTCGAAAAGAAATTAAGGATTCTCCAGGATTTTCTCCATATAATGGACTTCAAAGGGAACCAAACGGTTCAAGGTCAAAATGAGAGTTTCAGTGCAAACTGTTCAAAGGGCTTTAAACGATGACGATGAATAAGGGTCTTATCAAACGAGATGATCACTCATTTAATAAATAAATGACAAAGTTTAAGTGTTGTAAGCACAAACGCTTGTCTTGCTTCTGTTCTGTGATGCGCGTTCGTGACTCCTGTTCGAACCTTTTCGTTTCGAGTCGATTCGTTTTTTTGTTCGTTGAATGAACCAAATGACTCTGAAAAAAAAGATTCGTTCTGCATCTCTGTAGCAGCTGGCGATGCGGCGCTCTGTAACTTTCATAAATCAGATCTAATGTTTCCTGACACAACTCCTCTTCTCCGGTCTGCTTCCTGTTGTCACCGTCCTCACGTTTCAGGTCGAGCGGCATGAAAAATTAATGCGTAGATAAGAGTTATTTTGTCACAGAGCCGCACTGCACATGAAAACATCATCTTCACAGACGTTTTTCACAGACTTTCCGTATCTGATCTCTGTAAACACCCCTACCACCCCCACTCAATTCAAGTTTCTCCCAGGTCTTTTTTTCCAGGTTTTGAATAAATAAGGTGCAGGGAGCGACTGTGACCCACATATATCATGTCCTGGTGGCACAGCGGTGGCCTCGTGTTTATGTGCGACATTCACTGTGGTATAATTAGCTTCCTTTGGCCTCAAAACTATGAAAGCAGCAGCAGACCGGAGGTTTGGACTGGGTCAGTGTGAGAATGAACTCAGAACAATCTTTTCAATGACATGCCAATGTTGTGGAAATCATTCAATGACGTGCCAACATTAGATCTCAGACTTCAAGTCAGCAAAATGCACATGAATCCTCAGATCATTGACTCAAGATTACAGACACGTTGTAAAACACACACACTTATATATATATATATATAGATACACACACACACACACACATATATGTATAGGCCTACATACAAACACAGAATACAAATCAATCATTCATGCAGTTTTTACATCATTAACGGTCGTTATAATATGGTTCAAATCTTCCAGCTGCGTCTCTAATCAAATATATTACAATCTGATGTTTTCAGGAATGTTTGAAACCTCTCGTTCAACTTATTCTTAACATGTTATGTTCATCCTCATCACGGGAAAAACCTGGCATAACACTGTGGTGTATGTATGCATGTATGTATGTTTCTTGATTTATTTATAATTAAAAAGCAATACAAAGTTTAATAATTGGGTAACGCTTCCTTTTACAGTACAGTGTACATACCTAGAAAGTACTGGCTAATATAGGTAAGTACATGAATCAAGGGTAGGTTTAGGAGGTTCAGGGTTCAGTACTAGACTAGTTATTACCCAGTAATTGTAGTTACTAAAATAAGTACATAGTATTTACATGGGTAACTGAACTGTAAAGGAAGCGTTACCAATAATTGAACTAACCGTTTAAACCATTTAAGTGTTGTGTGTATACATTTCTTAATATTTATAAACAGTTACCTGCAGTGGCGGAAGTCTTCCAGCAGATGGCAGTTGTTCACTGTTGTGAATGTAAGTCCATCACCTTAATGAGGTTACATCATTAATCATCCAACTTACACATTCACATAGCAACTCATTTCCATTAATACATGACATCACCTAATATTCAGTGGAGCTTTGAGAGATAAAAAAAAAATCACACACTTACCTCACTGATATCACTAAAATAGGTGCACACATCTTTTGACATGACTGTAAACAGCAGAAAATGTAGGAAAAAATGTTTGTGGTCTAATTATGTGGCTTGCAACACCTTTGTCAACATTTATAAAATACAATTTTCCCTCTGTGACGATTTAAATCAGGAACCACTAAATCCCCCCACACTTACCAAGAAAATTGTTGTTGCATTTCACGATCATGAATCATGATCAATTGTGTATTAGCAAAATGCCAGCATGTGCTAGTATTTTTTTTCCAGCCAGGCACAGATGTTAGGTGACTCCTCCAACATGTGAGTCACACACAGAACAGTCCTATTTAAACACTCCTGCGGTCAAGCCTCCAACAGAAACATACACGCGATGTTCAGTGTGGCCAAAAACCCACTGTCGTGGTGGAAGCCGGTGCCACACGATCTCGTGATGGAGGCCGGTGACACATTCGGACGCCCACAGGGTTTGACAACTGTTTACCGGGCCGTGCCAAGCGGGGTAATGCTGGGTTCATGGAAAGACACCTGTCGCGCGTGCAGCACGAGCCAGCCGCACCTTGGCACAGTAACAGCGGGAGCAGCGGGTGTGCACTTTAGCTCCTCTATTCAAGCAAAGATCACTATATTATGCCGAGTTCCAGGCAACCTGTAAGCCGTGTTTTTCCAACCTTACCCGTGATAGTGCACTGAGAACGGCGGTCAATGCCCGTGACTTCCCAACCGTGAACTCGTACTAGATCGATGTCCTACAAGCTCTGACGTCACATAGCCCGCGAAACCATACAAAACAACAACGGCAGCCCCTACCTTGTCTTGTGTAGAAAGACAAGAATATGTTGAGGACTGAAAACAATTCAGACTGTCCTGTTACAACAGATACAGCAGAATGAAATGTAGGTTACGGGGCTGTGGGAGCAGATTTCTGTTCATCCATGATCAGCTCAAAAGTGTAATCATGAGGAAATAGCACAGGGAATTATGGGAGAAAGCGAGAGGACAGGAACTTCGGCACAGGCGCCCAGCTGGCTTCTGTGTGTGTGTGTGTGTGTGATTACGTTACATTGTGGGGACCAGGCAGCGGTCCCCATGGGGAAATGGATTAATAAACATTCAAATGATATATTTTTTTAAAATGTAAAAATGTGATGTGTAGGATTTAGAGGTGGATTTAGTGTAGGGGGATAGAATATAGTTACAGTATAAAAACCGTTACGCATATGGAGAGTCCCCATAAAGATAATGAAAATGATTGTGTGTGCGTGTGTTTATATGAATCAGTGCCTGACTCTGCCTGTGATCTTCTGTATGTTTGTTAAAGATGTGTGTGCTCACTATTGGCTGCTCAGTAGGATGATTAAGCACACTTGTCTGTGGTCTGGGGGTTGTTGCCAGGGCTCTAAAGGAGAACGCGAGCTGATTGGCTCCCTCAAATGACTGAGGATTCCAAACTAGTCACATTAACTCAGCAAGAAGCCCGACCCGAGTGCACATCTTAGTCAACAACTCTCACAAAAATCCATAAAAATCAATTCCGCGGTTCACGTTAATTGATTCCTTTAAGGTTCCCTTTCATTTTCAAAGAGATCGTCAAGACCAAAGTGGCATGGATTGCAGAACGGCTCTTCTTCTCGGTGACTAGACGGAAGCCGCATTAAAATGCACACAGTGTTTTGCAGAGGTATAAACCCAGAGACGTTAAAAGAGCAGAGGACGATTTAGGATGAGCCGAGATTGAGAGAACTTCAGAGGCTTTAGGGATGATGGAAGGTCAAAGATACCAGCGTTTTGGATTAACATTTTCACTGCACAATTTTTCTACTCTGTCAAATATTCTAATACCACTGATAACCTCTTTACAACACCTCCCAGAAAAAAGACGCCCGCTCAAACAAGGACAGCAATTACTGCCAGTCATGATTTCATGTATCTCTCGTCCGTTTTATTATGCACTAAGGCTTCAAAAGTATCCGCGTCGTCAGCCTTTTACGGCTATAGTCAATACGCTGGCATTATTTATTGGGCGGCTGAGTTTTTCCATCAGGCCTGGATGTTGCTTTTGTGCTCGTGAGGCAGGGCTAGAAATAAAAAGAGGGAAAACTGCCACTGAATTCAAAATTATACGGGGACAAATATTAATAATAATTCAACATTTATATAGCGCTCTTTCTAGGACCTCAAAGCGCAAATCTCCTCAACCACCACCAATGTGCAGAATCCACCTGGATGATGCGACGGCAGCCATATTGCGCCAGAACGCCCACCACACACAAGCTTACAGGTGGAGAGGAGACAGTGACAAAGCCAAACTGTATATAAGGATGATCAGGAGGCCATGATGAACAGAGGCCAAAGGGGCAAATTTGGCCAGGATGCGGGACTACACCCCTACTCTTTTCAAAGGACATCCTGGAATTTTTAATGACCACGGAGAGTCAAGACCTCGCTTTAACATCTCATCCAAAGGACGGTGTGAAGTGCCGTCCCTTTGGGGCGTTAGGACCCACACCGACCACAGGGTGAGCGCCCCCTGCTGGCCTCACTAACACCTCTTCCAGAAGCAACCTGGTTTTCTCAGGATGGGTACTAACCCATCCAGGTACTGAACCAGGCTCAACCCAGCTTGGAATCAAATCCAAGTGTTGCCAGGTTTTATTTTATCTGTGAGAAATGGGAGGGTTAGTTGGCTGAGGGTGTTTAGCGTGTCCTTAGCAGCCCTCTGAATGCTTCAGTGCAGATATTGCATGTTTTCCTCTCTCGGCATGTCTATATCTTGCTCTTCCCTCTCCCTCGCTTTTTCCTTCTCAGTCTCACTTCCTTTTCATGTCCTGCTCCACAAACAACCCTTTTACTTGATTATTCCTTCCGTGGAAATGCCACGGTGCTGTGATATTTATAATAAAAACCAGTGCAGCGACCAGCAGGTACACCTGCGCAAGACAAACGGTCGTGTCAGGCAAACGTGTGTTTTTCACAGTTGATGGACAAGCAACAAATGAAAATCTAATAGATAATGCAAAAGGCTGGCACCGAAAACATAAAAATGGTAATCACATTTCAGATGAATCCTGCCAGGCCATGCATATCAAATCAGCCCCACCTATGAAGAACATCCAATCTAATGCTAATCTACCTAGTTTCATGCACACTTGTGTGACAGACTACACCACACACGTGTGTTTGCATCCATTTGTGAGTATGATAGCAGTATATTGGGACGATTATTAAAAGACCTTCCTTGTGAGTGACGAGAAGCTCATTATCATCTAATAGCTTCTGGGAATAGCATCAGGGAGTCTAATTGAGCTCTCTCATGATCAGGCAGAAAACCCTCCAATAGTCTTCACTCTCAGTCTGGACAAATGTCTAATGCAAAATAAATAAGTACTTAAATGAAATGCACAAAAAACATACATTATGGCATTCTGAATTAAAAAAACCCATAATATTCCAATATACTTTTCACCCAACACAGGCAAACAGGATCCAAACGGCTGAGAATAAATCAGCAACATTGTGCATCTAATTCATCTGCCGTCCCTCCTGAGCAAAACATCATACCCCGTAGACAATATCTTGTGACTCAGGCATAAATCACAACGCATAATCTCATTATGGAAATAAGGCTGAAGAGATCTTCCGCATTGCCAAATACCATCACAGCATCCAGATGTTGTATCTACACAACAGAGCACTAGAACGTTCCTGAAATTCGATGGATGTGTTACAAATTCATCTTTAACGCCACTGCTAAACAAATCTGGCCTTGAAAATGGGCTTTTGCATATTTCCATTTTAAACCTGTTGAATAGTGTTTATCACAACACACTATAGTGCTGGTCCAAAACGAAGTAAGCTGCTTCGTTGTCTATATAGTATATTAACCAAATGGCTAACAGAGCTTCTAATAATACAGCAATCAGTCAATGCAAAGTGCAGAGGGCCTCTTTATCTATTAACTTCTGACTTCTAGATCTTCAGATGTCCCATTATTGATATCTTCTGATTGGCCTTTTGGTTCGATCTGAACCCCACACCTTAATTTCATTCCTTGAGCTTTCTTACCCTTTAAAAGCTGCAAAATAATTTTTCTCACTTGGTGATTTAATGTTATTGCATGGCGGGACTTTTGGGAGGCAATTTAGACTGCGGACAGCAGGACGGTTCAAGGGTGTAACTCATCTGCCACCCGGCAGGACGACAAAGATCTCAGTCGGAGAAGATGATTTAAATCACACTGGGACATTACTGTTAGCTAACATCCTGGGAACGGTTCTAAAGCCTGAATAAATACTATGATCTGAAACATAATACGTCGGGGAAAATGGACAAGTGGGCAAATCGATATTCCCGAGAAGCCATTTAAAGCTGGATAATGTGTCATAGCTGTGGATATAACTCACAGAGCGGGATGAGTGGACATACCATTACGAGGGATTTAAGGGTTAATGTTTTACTAAATCCAGTTCACTATTACCACAGGAGGGTTTAATACTGTAACTCTCCAGATCCTCATTGAAAAAAATGGCATTTCCTGAAAGTTTGCTACTCTTTAAACACTCTATGCGGTTGTTGTACACACGCACATGACTTTGAAATCAGATGAATTAATGTTGTCCCAAATGACACACTATCCACTATGCACTTACAGTACACTTTGCATTATGTTCTCAACCATGTAGTGTATGAATTTTATTGATCTGAGTCTGACGCATAACTCGATTTCTCCAAGTGCAACATGGTCCTGTGAACAACATTTCAATCAAAAATCAGATTTTAAGGGGGAAAAGTTTACAGTTTGTGTCAAGTTCCGACTTACAAGCAGGGTTAAGTGCTTGTACATCAGTGTTCTCTACACTTCGTTTCCCTAATAACGTATGGATGGGGTCAGGTGAAGGATAGGGATTTGGTTAGGATTACATTTCCCAGACAGGAATGTTAGTTCCAGGATAAACAAATGTCTTGATCCATGTGTCTTTCCAGCTCTTTATCCCAAGGTGGCATATACCCACTTCCGACATTTTGTTATTCAAACGCACATGGCACCCTTCAGCATCAATATGAGATGCAGATATATATGGGCCAGAAGGCCTCCTAGAGGTCTAACCCTAACCCTACCCCAGACCTAAACCTTCCCATAACCAAACAAGCTCTGTTCGTGTCTATATTGACTAAAAGGGTGCCATGAGCGCTGGATTTAGAAAGTTTAGTTTCAATATGACGACCAAGGATGAGCATACGTTGGTCTTACTTTGCATAATCAAAGACATGCAAATCTAATATCCCTTCTCCTCTAGTGTAAGGTGCGACACTCTGAGCGCATGAAGTCTCCAACATTCAGCAATACGTAACTGAACGAAGTACATC